>PVJI01002464.1:80435-144768 GCA_004026765.1 Micronycteris hirsuta
TCATTCTTTCCCTAAGCAGTGTGCTGGAGGGTCGATCTGGGGTCTGTCTGTGAGGGGCCCGAGGCCAAGGTCAGGCTCGGTGGCTCCGCAATCTGGAGGACCTGCTACAGGTGAGAGCAACCCCGTTCAAAGTCATCTCCGCAATAAAAACAGTGAGGTGTCAAAGGCGCCTTTGGCTTTGGGCGTGGCTGTGCCTGCACCGGGTCACTTGGCAGTTGGAAGGGTGGCGTGTGCAGGGCCTCCTGTGGGCCACATTCTATTGGCCGAGACAAACCACAGGGGCCGCCGAAGTCCACGGTGGGGAGGCAGGAGGTCCCTCGAAGAGGGGACCGGGGAGGCCATGGGACAGGCGAGGGCCGGGGGCAGGAGGCAGGGAGGTGGGGACTCCCTGTGGCAGACCCCCAGGCTTCGGGCCCTGTGAGTCCCCTGGAAAGCCTTGGCCCCCTCCAGAAAGTTCTCCCTCCTCTCCAGCAGGGGGCGCTGCCCCCCCACTGCCACCTTCACAACCAGGAGGGGCTTCCTCTTTGCAGGGGCCTCTCCCCCCTGGCTGGAGAGTAAGCTGGTCGTTTGCATAAAGGACACATGAGAGGGACAGGGTGCTGCTGGGGAAAGAGACGACCCGTCTGCAAGGGGGCCTGCAGCCGCGACTCTGTTCCGGAGGAAAATCCTCTGACTGGCCCGGCTGGTGTGGCTCAGTGGATTGAGTGCGGGCTGGGAACCAAAGGATCCCGGTTCGATTCCCAGTCAGGGCACATGCCTGGGTTGCAGGCCAGGTCCCCAGTGGGGACCATGTGAGAGGCAACCACACATTGCTGTTTCTCTCCCTCTCTTTCTCCCTCCCTTCTCCTCTCTCTAAAAATAAATAAAAGAATCTTTATTGGGTCTGCGACCCGCCCCTCTCCAGATTGTGAGGAAGCAGGTGTTTAAGCTGCCGGATATGTGGGTGTGGCAGCCTAAGCCGACTAGGCACACTCACACACTCACACTCACACACCCTCTCTACGTTTGGAGGTTAGTGCCACCTGCCCGAACACCACTGAGCAGCCCACAAAGACGCACAGGCAGGTGGAGAGGACGTGTACTAGGGAGCCTCCACACCCGGCGATGTGGCACATGAGACAGCACAGCCCAGAGGTCAGCAGCTGGGACTCTGGATCCCTGCTCCACCCTGTCCCAGCTGTGTGACCATGGGCAAGTGTCTCAGCCTCTCTGTGCATCCTCCAGAAACGGGGGTGGTCGCCATGCTAACCTCATGCATTAGATGAGGATCGAGGGAGCACCTGTTTGCAAAGGGCTTAGAAAGCATGGTGTTTGCTGCTCCCTCCCTCACCCGAGAGGCCAGGCGACAGGAACCCAGGAGGCCTGTTTGCTGGACGGGCCACAGAGCCAGGATCCCGAGCTTGGGACGCAGACACTCAGTCTCAGGACCTTCCCACACCCTTAGGAGTTACCGGCGGCCACCCACGGCACCTTTGTCTGAGTAGCAGTTACCACGGGGCAATTACCGATGAGAAATTCACCATGTCAAAAAACAAAACCAGAAACATTTATTAATTCATTCCTTCAAGACTAACAACAATCACTCCAGCCGGGCAGCTCAGTGGGTTGGAGCGTCGTCCCAGTGCGCCAAGGTCGTGGGTTCGATCCCCGGTCAGGGCACAGACAAGAATCAACCAATGAATGCATCGATAAGTGGAACAGCAAATCAGTGTTTCTCTTTTCCTCTCGCTGAGCTTCCTGTCTCTCTAAAATCAATAAATTAAGACTTGATGCTTAAACAAATAGCAATAACCATTTATATTTTAACACAGGTGTTTTCTGGCGCCCAGCTCCATAGACATGTTGGCAAGTCTCTGTGCTGTCGGGCTGAAGAGAAGGTGAGTGAGTACTTCACCGACGTCGACCTCCCTCCACACCCGAGGCTCTGCCGCCGCCGACTCGCACCCCTAACTGGCGCCGAGTGGCCGGTCCTCCGGGCATCCTGAGCCGTGCACACACACGCGGTGGTCACGGCAGAAGGCCAAACGCCGTGAGGGTCCTGTGATGACATCACACCCCTGCGCGCCATCCAGCCATTTGATCACCCGAGGCTCACGCGAGTCAGTCCCTTCGGTGGCCAGAAGATGTCACTGTTGCATCTTTGACAGAGCCAGGGATGGGCTGTGGGGGGGCTGAGAGGTTGGGGGGGGGAGCCCCGCAGACCAGCCCCTGTGTCCTGTGTTCCTCAGCCAGGCTCGGCAGAAAAACAGAACGTGGGGGGCATCCAGGTGTGTGCCTGTGCTCACTAGTCCCGCCATCTACCTGCTGTCTGCAAGCTGGAGCCCTGGGAGAGCATGGGGGGTCGGGGAGGAGTGAGGCCTAGTCCAGAGCAGGAGACAATATGTCCCAGGTCACAGACAGGCCCAGAGCAGCTCGCCGTCACTGGCTGTGGCTCCATGCAGACCTCCGGGGGTCTGACGAGGCCCCCGCACCTGGGGAGGGCACCTGCCCAGCTCAGGCTGCCGAGTCACATGCTCATCTTTTCCGGCAAGGCCTTCCCAGGCACACCCCTTACCAAGTCGGACCGTGCGTCCGGGCTGCTGAGAAGGCTGCTCAGGTCTCGCGCCTGCCGGCCTCACAGAGCTGAGGAGTCACTGCTGTGCCCTGGCCCCGGCCCCTGCTCTGTCCTCAGTGTTGGTGGGCTGCGAGTTTGGACTGGCTGGCCTTTCAGCTCTCCTCTCCTCCCCACAACTGCTCCCCTGGCCCCCTACATCCCCCCCACTGAAGGCTCCTTCAGACTGAGAGGCATTGCGGGGACCTCCCTGCTTCCCCCCACAGGGCCCTCCGCTCCATGGGAGCCTCAATCCTCACCTCCTAGGTCCCATTTAATCGTTTTCATTGTGTTCCCTAGAAATTTGCTTCCAGGTAGTGCTGGCTGAAATCAGTGCAAACTTTTTATTTTTATTTTTAAATTCTCACCTGAGGACATATTTATTGATTCGAGAGAGAGAGAGAGAGGAAAGGACAGAGAGAAAGAGATCAGGTGACCCCGTATGTGTTCCGACCAGGGACTGAGTCTGCGACCTAGGAATGTGCCCTGATGGAGGATCGAACCTGCAACCTTTTGGTGCACGAGATGATGCTGCAACCTACTGAGTCACCCGGCCAGGGCCAAACTCTTTTTTTAGTCCATCCAAGTGCCCAAACCATTTTCTTTTGCAAACCTTACTGTGCACCCATCTGAGGCCACCAGCCACGCTCTCCTCTTCCCTGTGAACAATGGCACTGCCACGTGTCAGGAATGAAGGGGCCTCGGAAGCACACAGGACACTGCCGCCCCAGGTCACGGAGGAAAGCAGGCCTGCAGCCGGCTCATCTCTGCCAGCTCCTGCTGCAAGGGCAGTGAGAGCCGACACGAAGCAGTTGCCCACGTCTGAGATAAGCACGGAGCTTTATTGACATAAGAGGGAAATATTGGTGGGGCTTAAGTGACAAATTAGCGTTAATCTCTAGGACCGCATCGCCTAATGCTGGCCGACGTGTGCTAGGTCACGTACACGTTTCCGACGCCTGCAGGCGGCCGGCCTGGCCACACGGCGACGCTCTGACTCGGGAAGAAGCGGGATGCCAGATTTCCAGATGCACCCAGATTGAATCCTGGCAAGCAGTTCTGCGTCACTGAGAGAGAGGAGGGGTAGGGGCCGAGGGTCGGAATCTGAAAATTGCATGACCGGCGCAGAGCAACCCAGGAGACCCTGTTGCGCTCATTTTTTGGCCGAGGGTTCGCCTGGGAGACAATGAAACTCCAGCCAGAGAGGCACCACATACCTGCCTGCATGCCTGGCCTCGGCAAGGACCACTGGTTGTGTGTGGTCAGTGCCTGGTCCCCGACATCAGCCTGTGCCCCCCCCCGCCCCCCAGCCTCCTCACCCACAGGGGCAGTGGCCCTCTGGGTTGAAAGCCGTGCTGACTCTTTTCTTAGACAGAGAGGCTGCAGCAGGTGCCCAGAGGCTTAAGAGATTATCATGGAAAAGAAGCCAGAACTTAAAGTTGGGCTGCTCTACCCATGACCTTTCCCCTCTGGGATTTGGGAAAGGTCGATGTGACTCAGCGTGGAAGGGATGGGCCCCCGCCCCTCTCCCGGAGGCCTTGGCAGTGAGTCTGCCAACCCCCCTCCTTGCCCACCCCTCCAGGGCAGATGGACGCGGAGGCCCAGCAAGCCGCCCTCGAGGTCACGGTCAGCTCCCTGCTCTGCGTCTAGTGTCTTCTGCCAGAGCCGTTCCCCTGGGCCAGCCAGAGACGGTCAAAAATATTCGCAAATGTCATCTGATTGACTGGTTTTTTAATGAACTTCTGAAGGCAGGATGGCCAGGGCCGGCTCACAGACCACAGGACTGGGCGCAGACAGACGTGGGGATAAGATGGAGGCCCCCCAGCCCACCTCCCACAGCCCCCTTGCCCAGGGATAAGCCCCTAATGGCCCAGGGGTACAGGTGCAGGAGGGGCCTGGCCCACCCCAGGGATGACGTCTACCCGCTTTAAGTGCAGCGTCCCCATAGCAACCTCGTTGCCATGGTAACTGGAGCCTGGTCTGATGAATCCTGGTTATGGTACTGCAGACCTCAGAGGCCGTCGGGTACCAGTCCGGAGGGGAAGCAGAGGCCAGCGGTTGTCACCTCACTGATCGGGGTCAACAAAGCTAACAGCTACCCGTGGGGCAGGCCCTGCCCGAGCCCTCGGAGCCAAGCAGGCTCTGAGCAGCCCCTCCCGACACCCCCACACATCCTCTGTCACGACTCCCGAGGTGTGGGCGAAGGTGACCCATAACAGAAGCCGAAGGAAGGGCTGGGACTAGGGAAGGATGTGATCTGATTCGTGTGTTTTAAAGCCACCCCGCAGGGCTGGGGGGAGCACGGGGAGCAGGGGAGAAGAGAAGGGGGCAGAGAGAGAGGTTAGAAAGCATCAATGATGGGCTAGGCTAGAGGTGTGGGCCCCAGGCCAGGGGGTGGGGGGCTGCCCATGGGGTGGGAAGATGGGTTGGTTTTGAAATTGGTGCCAAGGGACTAGCACTGCATCAGGCGTGGGGCGCGGTGGAAAGAGGAGGGGAGCAACAGGGAGGTTTGGGTCTGACCAGTCGGCTAAGCGGGGGTACTTTCAGAAACGGGCCCCCTTGTGCCTCTCGCTGCAGACGTGTGGCACCGTGTCCAGCGGGGAGGCCCACGCTTACGGGACGACCCGAGGACAAGGGCGCGAGCCCTTCAGACGGAAAGGGATGGCCGAGGTGCTGTCCTGGGTCCACTGGTCCCCTCCAAGTTCAAGTCCACCCTGGCCCTCTTTCCTTATTTGGAAGTGGGGTCTTTGCAGAATCAATCAAGTGAGAAGGAGGCCGCACCGGACCAGGGAGGGCCTGACCCTAGTGACGGGTGACCTCATGAGGTGAGAGAGAGACACACAGGGGGCAGGGACTGGGGTAAGGAACCCACACGCCATGGACCGGCAAGGATTGAAGCTGGCAGATGCTGGAGGAGGAGGGAGGGTCCTTTCCGGGGTCCCTGCAGGTGCGTGACAGCTGGAGCACACCTTAATCTTGGACTTCTGGCCCCCAGAACAGGGAGAGGATACATTCCGGTGCTTTATACCCTCGGGTTGTTACATCAGCCCGAGGAGGCCGATCCAGCCACCTTGGCCGAAGCCCGCACTAACCCCTCTCCCATCCCTGCCGAAACTGGGTGCTAACTTTATTTGCATTCACTGATTATTCATGAGGGTGAGCAGCTTTTCCTGTATTTATTGGGCAAAGGTTTCATTATTTATTATTATTTTTTTTTTCAATCCTCACCCAAGGATTCATTCATTGATTCCAGAAAGAGAGAAAGGAAGAGAGGAAGAGAGACAGACATCACTGTGAGAGAGAAACATCCATCGGTTGCCTCTGGTACGTATCCTAACTGGGGATTGAACCCGCAACCTAGGTATGCACCCTGACTGGGGATCGAACCTGTAGACTTTTGGGGCACCGGACGACGTTCCAACCGACCGAGCCACTCAGCCAGGGCCAAAGGTTTTATTATTTTCTTCTGGTTACTATTTGCCCATTTTCCCTTTGGGTTGTTTGCCTATTAATTTGTAAACACAGCATATATTCATCCTCACTCCAGGATTATACTATATTTTCCTCTGTAGGATTTGAACCTTTGTAGTTGTATTTTATGTTTCTCTCGGGGCCTAGTGGGAAGTAGTTACCCGTTTATTTTCCAAATGGAGACCCCGGTTCCAATACCGATGGATGTGGCCTACCGTCATCTCATTGGGCGGTTGGCAGCAAAGAGCCCAGCGCAGCAGCGCAGTTGGTTTTCTCTGGACCAGGGTTTCCTCTCCGTCTCAGCCAATCAGGTGAAGAACAGGCTCGGGAGAGGCCACGCCCTCCTTTGGGGCCGGCTCCTCGCTTGCCACTGGCCTGGGCCCACGGGAAGCAGGGCTGTCTTGGGGAGCTGCAGTTTGTAAATACAGAGATTAAAGGGGTCTTGGACCCAGAGAGTGGGGAACGCCGAGCTAATCTCACCGAGAGACAGACAGGCCCAGATAAAATGGTCCCCGCCCTCCCCCACACCCAGGCCATCAGCATCATTAGGATGGCGACAGTGGTATCATAATATCGGGGCGTCAGCCAGAAGTGTGGGTGTCGGGCCCAGCCCCACCCATCGCTGTAGCTGGGAGACCTCCCCACGCCCTGCTTGGGCCTCGCCGTCTCACTGAGTGCAGCGCAGGTAAGTGTCAGAGCGATAGTAACACCCGCAGCCGCCGGCCTGGCGTTGCTGGGAGAGTCGAAACAACAGTGCGTGGGAAGCATGGAGCGTAAGCCTAGTCATCACTTCTTGTTTTGTGTCTTTACATTTTCTCACTTTTCCTTTGATTAGGCATTAACTGGCTTTAAAAAAAAACAAAGATTTTATTTTTAAAGAGAGGGGAAGGGAGGGAGAAAGAGGGAGAGAAACATCGATGTGTGTTTGCCTCTCGCGCGCCCCCTACGGGGGACCTGACCCACAACCCAAGCACGTGCCCTGACTGGGAATCAAACCGATGACCCTTTGGTTCTCAGGCCAGCGCTCAATCCACTGAGCCACACCAGCCAGGACTTAACCAGCTTTTTTATTTATTTCTAATTCCAGTGTTATTCTATTTTAGAACATTTTTTTTCTTTTATCTTTATTACATGTTTTCTGCTTTACTTTATTCTGTTCCTGTTCCAACTTTTGGAGCAAGATAATGAATTAATTTAATTTTTTACTGGTGGAAATATTTAATGGTATGAGCACACTTTGCTTGTATCCCATAAATTCTATCAGGCATTTTCATTCTTCCTGTTCCCCAGAAATTCTATAATTGGATTCTATAATTTTACCTCGCAGCTCCCTCTGACTCAAAAATTTGTTAGTAGGAAATTGTGAACTTTCCAGGTGAAGGCCTTTTTGGTTTGGTGATTTTTATCAACCTCTCGTTTTATTACACTATGTATACACGTTTTATCACAACCACTTCCAACATTATTTCTCCCTTTTGAAATGAAAAGTGTTTCTGAGGTTTGTAACTTGGCTGATTTTTGGTGAGTGAAGGTGGAGCGATGAACATGGCCGATGCCTGCGTAAACAGAACTGACTCTTTTTCTCAAATTCATCACACAAAGGGCAGGAACAAACCTTTCGATGGTCACACAGAAACTCTAGCAGACGGAAAGGTTCGGCAAGGGCTCTGCGGTGCCCAGAGAAACTGCAAATAAAATAACGCAAACAGATCCGACCCCAAGGACAAGAGTTCATTTAATGAAAGACTAAAACTTACACCCACAAAACCCCAAGGAGGCAGGGAGAGTGGAGCAGAGGGACCTGGCCAGAGGGGCAAACAAATCTCTTATAAATTCTGTGTCTGTCTATTTTCCTTGAATTTCCAGTAAGTTTTGCTTTTTGGAAGTTTCTCTTACAATATTTAGTGTGTTAATATTCACAACGGTTACATATTTGTTGTAAATTCTAATGCAAATTGGTTCAAAGTGCTTTCTTTTTCTTTTCTTTTTTTTTAATCTTCACCCGAAGCTGTGTTTATTGGTTTTAGAGAGAGAGGAAGAGAGAAACACTGATGTGAAAAAGAAAAATCGATCAGTTGCCTCCCCTATGCTCCCTGACCGGGAATCAAACCCACAACCTTTTGGCATATGGACGACGCCTCAACTTACTGAGCCACCTGGCCATGGCCAAAGTGCTTTTCTTTTATCTCATTTCATGGTTTGGTTTTTTTTTTTTGGGCTGAAAAAGCCCCTCATCTCATATTGAGATGAGACCTCCACCTTTTCTTTAGTGCCTGTTCCCCACTTCGGTTTTTAAGCTATGGCAGCCACCGTTTGGGTGGCTCTCTTGACTGGAACCAGAGGGACGGTCTTGCTTCCTGACTGCATGGCCACCTCCCCTGGCCGCAGGGGTCCTCTTCTCTGCCTCCACCCCCACCGCGTGGCGTCCCCGCCCTCACCCCCAGAGCCGGTCTGTGCAGCCAGCTGGAGTCAGCGGTGCGCGGCTTGGCCCAGCTGGTGAAAGCCGTGAGAGCTGCCCCTGGAGCCCTGGCTTGCGGTTCTGGGGGGGGAGGGGGGCGTGCCAGGGGGTATTGCCGCACGCACAGAGCTGTCTGCCACGTCACTGGTCTCTCCCCGCGGGGACTGTCCATGGGCGACAAGGCGAGGCTGCGCCGTGAGCTTCGTCCAGGCGGGCCTGGGGTACGCTCTGCACCCCCACACAGAACTGCACACCCGTCCCACCTGGCAGGTCTGGGTCTATTTCGGGTGTCTCTCCGAGAGTTGTTCGGTTTGAGAAAAGTGCACTGACGTGGCTACTCCGTCTTTGTCCAGCTCGTTAGCAGCATCCTGGCCACTCTGGATCCCGGGACAGGGTTCGGAGAGACGGAGCCTTCTTGCTGGGACAGCTGTCACTTCCCTGAGCTGACCATTCTCACCTGGGCTGCAATTATTCACCTATCCCAAGCCAGGCGCGTGGATTCCGGCGCTTCCATGCTCGCCGGCCGACCCGTCTCACCGGCTCACGGCCACAGCTCTGATGCTCGGTAAGTGGGGGGGCCTGGAGGTCAGGTGAGGTGCGGTCGCCGTGTCCGCCCACGTGGGGTGAGCGGTGAAGTGGGTGAGCAACGGGCGGAGCGCCTTCGCCGGCGCTCTCAGCCTCGGCGGTGCTGGCCCTCGGGGCAGGGGCATGGAGGCTTTCGCAGCTCCCTGGTCTCTGTCCATCACATGCCAGTGGTGTCTTCCCTCCCTCTGTCGTGACACCCCAAAATGTCCCCAGGGGGCCAAAGTCACCCTGGATGGGAGCCGCTGGCCTAAACCACCCGCACAGGGTGAGAGGTGCGGTCTCTGTGCCGATTCGCTCTCTTGGGGATATGGCGCGCGGTCTTGATCTCCTGCTCCGAGTTTACTGAGGTTATTATCACGCTCCCCTGTTTCCACGCTTTCCCCGGCTGATGGGGCTCATCAAACATCTGGCTAAGTTCACATTGCAGCCTCCACACCTGACGTCTCTCAGCCGCGCCTGCGGGGTAGGGAGACGCGGGCTGTGGGCTTGCTTCATCCCGCAGGCGGCCCTGGGCTCGGAGCTCCAGTAGGACGGCAGGTGTGCGAGCCTCGTCCACGCGTCAGCCCCGTGACTCAGCCCCGGATGGCGCGGGACGGAGTCAGGAGCAAAGACACATTGCTCAGATCGTGTCTCGGGGAAAATGGAGAGACCACCTTGGAAATAGGTTCCAGCTGAGAATAACTGGGCCGAGCAGGCTGGCCTCTTTGAAGCTGGCCATCCTCTGGGCTGAGGACGGAGTGGGTAAGCCAGCCACTTCGTAAGCAGTCCAGCGCCGAGTCCCTGAGCCCCGGCGTGGAGAGTCACCCTCAGGTGCTCTCCCCGGGGACCCCAGGCCCCCCGAGACGGGTCAGAGCAGGGGCGTGAAGTCGGTGTCTGATTGCCTTGTGGTTGTGCCTGTCACTCAGACTGCTTTTAATGTGAGTGAATTCTCTCTGAGCCGCAGAGGATGGCGTTGAAGCTGCGGAGTGACCATGGGGGGGCAGGATGTGGCTCGTTCAGTCTGCGGCTTTCTGTGGATGCAGAGTCACTGCAGGATCCTCTTTCATTTCCTTCCCCGGAAATGAAGGAACTGTGTGTCTGAAAGAGAGAGAAAACCCTGGAAGAATGTAAAATGTACATAGGTGTCCGTCTAGGCTCAGGGCCCGATCCACCTGTCTGTGACCTTAAAGGGGGCCTAGTGTTCAGAACTGCCCGGGCCTGCGGGGCTCAGTTGCTTGTGCATCGTCCCCCCAAGTGCAAAGGTTGTGGTTCGATTTCCGGTCAGGGCACAGGCCTGGGTTGTGGGTTTATTCCCCATGCGGGGAGCGTGAGAGGCAACTGATCGATGTTTATCTCACATCGCTGTTTCTCTTCTTCCCTTCGTGTCTAAGCATGTCCTCAGGTAAGGATAAAACAGTAACGGTAGGGGGAGGAGTTGAGAATGCTCTTCCGGCTGGAAGGCGCAGGCAGGCGTGACCGGACTGCTGATGAGAGCTGGCCAGTGGCTGAATGGCCACGCTGAGCCACACGGAACCTTCAGGGGGAGCCTTTGCTCCCGTCCAAGTCTGGGCTGCCTTGTAACCTGCTTGGGGGTAGGAGGGACGCCACCCCGGGACCCCCTCATCGAGGCTGGCAGCTGTGTGGAGTCTGATCACCCGATAATGCCATGCTGGGAGGGAGCCCAGGTTAGCCACAGAGGGCGAGGGGGTGTCCAGCCAGGCCCCCGGGGTCCAGCCCACCCGCTGTACCAGTGGCCATGGCGTGAAGTGTGTGCGGCCTCCATGGCCTCCTCGCCAAGACCCCCAGCTGGCTCAGCTGTCCAGCGTCGGCAGCTCCATCTGACTGGTGCTAACTGCCCACCAGGGCCCAGACTTGGGGAAGATACGTGTTAATTTGTGGGGTTTTTTCAGTAGAAATGCAAATGCCTTCTGTCTGGTGGGGAAGATGACTCCAAAGACTGCCGTCCCATTTCTCTGGAGGACGGCGGTCACTGTGACCCCTCGGTGAGAAGTTGCTGTGGCCCCCTAGCCTCACGAGGTTGCTCCTGGAACGAACGTGGCCGTTTTGCTGGCTCCAGGGCCGATGACTCTAACTTGATCTTTGAGGTGTGTTCAGGCCGTACTTCTGTGACTTATTTTTGAACATTTTGAGGTTGTACTTGGCCTTGTAGACTGGCTCCAGTAGTTAACTGAATCCAGAGAGAAAGCTGATCCCTGAGGTGAACTTGAACTTAACCTCTGGGAAAACTGAGACCACAGGGTCACGGGGGAGAGGGTGGCGAGGCAGGTCCGTGCGGATGAGGAGGGAGGAGCCTGGGAGAATGAGGGGAACACCTGTAAGGCCACAGAAAGCCTCAGATGGACCGAAGCTTGTCCCCAAATCCGGGATGGATATCCTCCTTGGGGTGGAAAGAGACAGCTTACGAGGGGGGGCAAGAGAAGTCTTTCTTTAAACTGAGTCGGCAGCTAAAGGAGCCTGTGGTGGGTGCTGCTGAGTGGAGCTGAGTGGGCTCACTGCTGTCCCCACAGACTACTCCTGCGGGGACAGCTGTGCCCACAGAAGTGACACCCCCCAGTTAAGCGAAACACAGTACATCTGGGAACCAGGCGAACGGTTCCCAGCCAGTGGTGCAGCCAGCTGAGCTCAGAATTCAGAGGAGGAAGCGACGGTGGGGGCTGGCGGTCTCAGGAGGCCCTCCTGGAGGAGGAGGAGAATTCTGAATTCTGAAAAGCAGAGCGGACTGGGGACCCGAGGGCGTCTCCCGGGGGCCCTGACCCCGGACTGATTTTCCAGATTCTGATAAGGACCCCCGAGGCGGGCAGAGCCAACCAGAAAGGACTCGCCTGCGACCCAAGGCCATGCAGGTTAACGTTTGATTTCCTGGATGACGGGGGCCGTGATGATGAGTGTTGCGTGTCACCTTGGCCCCAGATATCTGGTCAAACAGCAGTCAAGAGGTGTCTGTGAATGTATTTTTTTTTTTTTTGAAGATTTTATTTATTTATTTTCAGAGAGAGGAGAAGGGAGAGAGAAAGAGCAATGTATGGTTGCCTCTCACATGGCCCTCACCGGGGACCCGGCCCGCAACCCAGGCATGCGCCCCGACTGGGAATCGAACCGGGACCCTCTGGTTCCCAGCCCGCGCCCAATCCACTGAGCTACACCAGCCGGGCTTTGAATGTATTTTTTTACATAAGGATAACCCTTAAGTCAGTAGACTGAAGACAGCAGATTGCCCTTCATGAGTGGGTGGGTCTGGCCTAACCAGGTGAAGGAGTTAGGAGGAAAAGCTGAGGTACCCCCGACTTAGAAGAGGGATTCTGCCAGCAGGGGGCCTTCTGCCTGGGGCAGCAGAGCCAGGTAGCTCTTTCCTGGGCCCCCAGCCCGCCCTGCAGATCACAGACACATAGCCCCCACCGCCACATGAGCCCTAAGATAAGCGCCCCCCACACCTCCACCAAGGCGGTCCCCCCTCCCATGGCAGCAGAACCAGGTGCCTTTGTGGGCCGGCACCAAGGTTCCTGTGTCAACTCCCAGGGTTTAAACCCCCTCCTGCGGATCAGGCCTCAGTGCCCTCGGAAGCCCCCCTGCTTCCCGTCCCTCCCTCCCTCTCTGGGTCTCCTGCCCTAAACCAGGGCCTTTCTTCCCACCGCTGGCTCCTGCACAGCCCTGGGTGCAGCTGATGTTAGCTGGATTGATGAAGAACCCAACCTATGACCAGAGGCCCAAGGTGGGCCTGGTTAAGTGGAGTCTGAAAAGACCAGCAGAACCTGACCTTGAAACCGTGCCCTGAGCCTGGGCACCGGGGCCCCTCTGACCCCAGCTTTCTCCCGAAGCACCAAGGGAAGGCCCTTTGCAGCCCCTGCTCCGCAAGCCTCCAGCCGCTAGATTGAGTCTTCAACATTTCCTTCAACATTCCCAACATTGCTATAGCAGCTCAGCTCCGATGCACAAATTGCACCCCCTGAAGGGAAATGGAGCGCCACCAGAGCGATAAAGGCACATTTAAAGAAAAAATAACTTCATGAACGGTGAAGGTGCATTTAAAGGGAAAATTACTTGGGCTGCCTTGTCTTTCACGCGGCAGGGAAAGAAATAAAGAATTCTCCGCAGCCTTGCCGCCGGGCCCAGGCGCTGCCTCTCCGGACCGCAGTGCTGCGCGTGGGGGAGCGCCCCCCAGCGGCTGCGCCCGGAAGTGCACGGTCCTGCACGGGAATGAATTCCTCTTGAAACCAGGATGTGAATGGTTGTTGATGACTATCCGTGAACGTTTTGGGGTGGAAGGGAAGGGATGAGCGGAGAAGGAGCGTGGGGAAAAGTGGGGTGCTGAGTGCGTCAGTTCCAGTTCGTAAATCGCTGTCGTGACGGTGGGTGAGGTCAGCAAGGATATCTGGAACCTGCCACCAGTTTATCGTGATCTGAACACCTGAGCTCCCCGAAAGGCAGAGGGGGGCCTTCTTTACTGGTGAAGCCCCACCAAGCTCTCTGAGCCAAAGAGGGAGGAGGAACAAAATCACCCCAAACTTGGAAGAAAACAATGGCTTCGCTTGCCAAGTTGCTTCACTTCAGACGCCAGGGCGGTACGTGTTCTAAGAAGCTCCTGGAACATGTACAAGGCCCTCCATTCCTTGGCCAGCTGTCACCCCACCCCAGGGGGTGTGACTTTGTCACCATGAGCGTGCAGAGTGACGCGTCAGGGTGACGAGAAGGGCTCCTGAGCACTCCTTCCCTGGCTGACAGGGACTTGCTGTTCCTCACTCGCCAGTCCCTGCGGGGTCTGTCTTTACAGAGCTAAACGTTGTTTTCCTTCTAAAAAAAATTGTCATTTATCGGCTTTAGAGACAGAGAGGAAGAGAGAGAGAGAGAAAGAGAAAGAAACTGACATGTCGTACCACTTGTTCATACATTCATCGGTCGATTCTTTTTTTTTTCTCTCTTTCAAATCATTTTCATAACCTGACAGGGATCAAATACCAAAGGCAGATTCAGACTTTTTCCCTTTCAGGCAATGCCACCATGACGGCCTCGCACATGCGTGATCCAAGGTAACGGTGACACTGGAGTCCAGAAAGCGAGGGTGGTAGGAAGGCATCAGGGCTCTCGGATGGAAGAGCTTGGTTTCGGAATGTCAGCGGGGTCGCGGGTGGCAGGGAAGACTTGAAATTTAAGGGACTTTCAGAATACAGGGTGGGGTTGCTGGGTCATCAGCACCTTGAAAAGTTTCTTTCTTTTTTTTTGTAAAGATTTTATTTATTTTTAGACAAGGGGAAAGGAAGAAGAGGGAGAGAAACATCAATCTATGGTTGCCTCTCGCCATAGCGCCCCCTACTGGGAACCTGGCCCACCACCCAGGCATGTGCCCTGACTGGGAACCGAACTGGTGACCTCCCGGTTTGCTCGATCCACTGAGCCACACCAGCCAGGGCAAGTTTCTTGATGGTGATTCGGGGTCTAGAGTATTTGTCACTTGGGGAGAACCGAGCAGGATGGGCCAAGCAGGACCCGGCCTCCCTGTTCATGGAGGTTATATTGCAGAAACACGTCCACGCTGAAGCTGGAGGTTCCGTTTCCATCCGCGGGTCCGTCGTCATTGGTTGATTCTTGCACGCGTCCTGACTGGGGATCGAAGGCACTACCCTGGTGCGTCAGATCAACGCTCGAGCCTGTGGAGCCGCCCGGCCCAGGCTATACTTTGTTTTCGGCCATGGTGTCCAGGCTACCTGAGGACTCAGAATTCTATCATCCACGTCATGCATATGCGCTGGAGGGATGACTAAGGCGTGAATCAAGGTGTTATTTCTGGACGGCGTGGCTGTCAGCAGCCCCCAAGGGTCGAGGAGAAACTCAAACAAAAACCAGAGCTTCTGCGTCCAGACCACGCAAGCATGAGTCACTCTCAGGGGGGATTCTCTGCTGCAATACCGAGGAAAAAAGAGACAAAGGAGAGAAAAGAAACCGTGGGGGCGGCTTCTTGGCAGGGTCACTCAGGACAAGGGGCAGCTGCCCAGCGTCCTGGGGGCTCCGGGCCTGTGAGGTAGCCATGCCCAGTGGTCTGCTGGGCCTCTCCTCCGAGCCCCGGATGCCCACCTCTCCTGGACATGCTGCGAAGGGAGGGCAGGTGTCACGAGGTGGAGACCCAGGACTGGAGGAGCTCAATGGCCATTCTCGGGGGCCACAAGCGCAGAGAGCCCCCTAAGACCTCCCTCCCTCAGCTCAGCCCTGATGCCAGGTCTGTCTTCACAGAAGCGGGGGGGAGGGGGTGTTGAACATCTCAGCACAGTATCGACTCCATGCACTTTCAGGATTTGGATATTCCCTCCAGGTAGGCGTTGGGCACATGTCCCCAGGGCCGAGCTGGGCTCCCCGGCTGGGCCTGAGTCTCCCGCAGCTGTGGCTCCGCCCCTCTCTGCAGGTCGGGGCTGCAGCGCCTGGCACCCTTTGCCCATCCTAGACAACACAGCGTCGTCGCTGCTCCCATCCGGGGGGCCCAGACTCAGCCGGAGGTGCCTTCCCCAGCTGCATCTCGGGAAGGGAGACTCCTGGCAGCCCTGCCACCTGAGGGTGCTGTTCTGAGGCCTCCGTCTGGGAGTCCCTCCCCGGCCAGTGACCACTGAGGGTCCATTAGGGTGACCGCATCATCCTGGGACTGCTGTGACGAGGCCCTACAACCCGGGTAGCTTACAGTAGCAGCCATTTTCTCTCTCCCAGGTCTGGGGGCCACAGGCCCCAAATCCAGGTGTTGTGTGGCTGGCTCCTTTCAGAGGTTCTCGGGGGATGCTGTCTGTTCCCGGTCTCTCTCCTGGTTCAGGTGGCGGCCCACCATCCTTCTTGTCCATTGGCCTGTAGACGTGTCAATCCGATCTCTGTCTCCATTGCCATGGGGCTCTGCTGTCTTCCTTCCATCTCTGCTCTTCTGAGGACACTTGTCATTGGAGTTAGGGCCTGCCCTCGTCTGGGATGATCTCATGTCACGATCCTTAATCTAGTCACATCTGCAAAGTCCCCCTTTCCAAATAAGGTCCCGTGTGCAGATTCTGTGTGGACATATCTTTAAAAAAAAAAAAAGATTATTTATTTTAGAGAGGGGAAGGGAGGGAGAAAGAGAGGGAGAGAAACATCAATGTGTGGTTGCCTCTTGTGCGCCTCCTGCTGGGGACCTGGCCCGCACCCCAGGCCTGTGCTCTGACTGGGAATCGAACTGGAGACCCTTTAGGCCCCACATGTCTCTTCATCTTCCTCAAACCAGTGTCTCCCGAGGGCATGTTCTCCTGGGGATGACTGCTTGGAACTCAAGAGGCAAAGACAAAATCGTTAAGATCATTTGATTTGCCGCGACTTGCGTATTTCATAGGCCGTGGCGAGTCCCCTGGATGAGCCCAGCCTTGGCGGGGTGGGGAAGGCCACAGGAAGGGGATGTGGACATGGGATCCTGCTGTAGTGGGGGGGGGGCAGGGGCCCCACCAGCCAGCCTACTGGGGCGTCACTGCGGTTGCAGCATCCGCAGACCTGTGCTGACAACGTCCCAGCCAACAAGCCCCCAGAACGACCGCCCAGCACCATGGGCGCCCGGTGTCTCCGGCTGTGGCCCCTGGCGTGACTGTCACATCACACTTTAGCTCCCGTCGCTCTGATTCCGGTGGTGTGGACGTTTTTATTCCCTGGTGCTTCTCGGGTTCCTTTTCGGGGCATTAAGCCTGTTCAGGCCCTTGCCTGGTCTTCCCCTTGGGGTTGCTGTTTCTCTCCCAGTGCGAGACTTCTCTCAAACTGTTCCTCCGTTGTGGGTGCTGCTGTATCTTCTTCCCTGTCTCCTGTCACCTGCGAGTGACACAGTGTCCTTCTCTTGATCTGATCGGATCCGTACTTTTGATCTGACCAAACACATCCAATACACGTGTGTGTGTGTGTGTGTGTGTGTGTGTGCGTGCCCCTTATGGCTTTCAATTTGGATGTTTTGTTTGAGAAGTTTTTCTTGGCCTTCAAGGTCACAGCGACCTTCACCGGAATTTTCCACTCTGAACTTTGAACTTTCCCATTCACCAAAAGGTCTCTCATTCACCGGGTAGGGGCCCCAGCGTTCCTTTTTCTCGGGGAGAATACATTTTCATTCACTTTAATTTCTCGGCTGGTTCCTGGGGAGAGAGTTTTTCTTCTAACGCACGCAGTTTCATTTTTCTCTGGTACAGTTTTTGCAGAAAACCAGACCTCTCATTGCTGGTGGCTGCAATTTCCTGTGAAAATAGTGTCTGTTGGTGACCCAGCTGTGGCACGATAAATGAGTTTTAAAAATTGATTTCTAGCCTTGTGGTCGGAGGAACCATTAAGCTTGACATTTTGTTCTGTTTGAAGTCGGAGCCTTGATAAGAACTAAAAAAAGCTTCCAATTTACTCCCTGCCCTGTGTTCTGGGCAGTGATTTCATCTAAATACAAAGCATAATGAGCGTGAGGCATTCCCGGGTCTAATCGCAAAAACTTTATTTTAACCCCAGAACTGCTGGGATGGAGAATTGCTTTCTTCACCTTTTCTGTCGTAGGTACTTTTACCGCTTTCGGTAAGAATACTGATTTTCATTTTTCCCCTCTCCCTCTTTTTCCTCTTGGATTTACACACCCACCGCCCCTTCTCCCTCCTCATGTGAAATTAATTGCAGACAATGGAGTACGCAAGTATCCGGGGGAGTATTTCTTCCCTTCCCTTCTAGTAAATTTAATTAAAGTACTGCAGACCTACAGAAAAACACCCAAATCCTAAGGTTCCCGCTCAGTGAGTCTCACAAACTGAGTGCACCGGGGAAGGGGCTCCCAGGCCAGGGACGGGAGTGACCAACAGTTCAGCAGCGGTCCTGGCCTCTTGCAGCAGCTGCCCCGCCCACAGGGGGCGCTGTCCTGACTCTAAGCAGCACGGCTTGGTGTTTGGGGTCCTTTTATCTTCATCTAAAGGGAGCCCTGGAATAGATACCTCTTTGCATTTGCCTGCTTTGCCCAATATGTCTGGGGAAGTCACCTGTGCTGCCTTGCAGGTCAGCATTTCAGGGAACATTTTGGGGCACGGGGTCACGTGTGTGTGCATGTGCGTGCACACCTCTGTAAGCAGACAGAGCCCCCTAGATCTGAGATGCCCTGAAGTTGAAGAAACGCCAGCTTATTGACTCCCGGAAGCGCCCCTTCCCGAGCATGTGCGGGCGTGAAGTGCTGCCCCCGCCCAGGCTCTCAGGGGCTCTTCTTTTTCCTTTTCTTTTTATTAAAATTTTTTCATTTGTCATTTTCACTTGACATTTAATATCGTTTTATATTCGTCGTGGTTGTGCAGCATAATGATGAGACATTTATAGAATTTACAAAGCGATCCTCCCAGTAAGTCTGGTCCCCACCTGGCACGACAGTGACTGGCTCTGTTCCCTCCGCTCTACTTTCCACCCCTGCGGCTATTTCATATGCATGTATTTATTTATTCCAGACTCAAGGATATGTTTATGGACTTTTTTTTCTTTTAAAGATTTTATTTATTTATTTTTAGACAGAGGGGAAGGGAGGGAGAAAGAGAGGGAGAGAAACATCAATGTGTGGTTGCCTCTCATGGGCAACCTACTGGGGACCTGGCCTGCAACCCAGGCAAGTGCCCTGACTAGGAATCGAACCGGCGACCCTTTGGTTCGCAGCCCGTGCTCAATCCACTGAGCCACACCAGCCAGGGCTGTTTATTGACTTTTAGGAAGAGAGAGAGAGAGAGAGAGAGAGAGAAACATCATTGTGAGAAAGAAACATCACTCAGTTGCCTCCCGTACGTGCCCTGACCGGGGATCAAACTCGCAACTTTTTGGTGCCCAGGATGACGCCCAAGCAGCTGAGCCACCCGGCCAGGGCCAGTGACTGTTCTGTAATTACTGCTTTGTATGACTTCATCCCTTCCCGTTTTCTACCCGGCTGATGGGCCCTCTTTACACGTGAAAGCCAGACGGAGGCCGTGGTGGGGGCTGGCGTGGGAGGGTCCTTGCTGTCCAGTGACACCAACTGGACCGAGTGCTCTGCGTGGCCAGGGCCAGAAGGAGCAGCTGGCGAGGACAGGCCGCGTGAGCGTGCTCAGGGATGCGAGGCCAGAGGGACTTTCCATCTCTCTGCTTCCCACACAGCTCTGGCGATGGCACCTGAGTCACCAGCGGGCCCACTCAGAGCACAGCCGCCGGGAGCTGCCCGCCCCCGGGGTCACGGCGCCTCCCGGGCCCAGGAGGCGTGAGGTTTTGGCCCCGTATCCTATCAACCCCCTTCTAAGGGGAGAGCTGCTGCTGTGGCTGCTGCTGCTAATATGTGACAGAGTCTTACAGGGACTAAATCACCAGCTCAAGGTCACCCAGAGAGAGAGGGCAAGTCCAGGGTTGGAGCCAGGCTGCCAGAGACGTGCTGGGGGACGGTTTGAAGGCCCCAGGCCCCGGGAGGGCTGCGTCCTCAGCCCGGAACCCCTGGAGTCTGCTTCTGTTTTTCATTTTTCCATCTGTTAGCTCCAGCCGCCGTGGCCATATGCTGACGTCAAGTCCTCTGCAGGTTCCTTTCCTTCTCAGGAAGGGGGGCTCACGTGCTGCTGGTGGTGGGCACGGAGCAAAGTGGAGGCAGGTGCCTAGGGCGACGGGGACGGGGCTCTGAGGCTCAGGGACAGGGTGCCTAGAGGGGGTATCTTAGACACAGGGTGTGTAAAAGGAAGGAGACAAGCCCTGGCTGGGCGGCTCAGTTGGTTATGGCGTTGCTCCTGTTCAGGATGCTGGGTTGATCCCCAGTCAGGGCATGTACCTAGGTTGAGGGTTCGATCCCCGGTCGGAGCGTATACGGGAGGTAACCAATCTCTCTCTTTCCCCCCCCCCCCATGAAAAAAAAATCAATAAAAACATATTCTTGGGGGAGGATAAAAATAAGAAAAGAAATCAGAGTGAGTCCCTATGCAGGGCAGAGACATTGAGGAGCACGTGACTAAGGAGAGGAGGGGCAGAATTAGGACTCAGGACCCAGACTCTCGAGCCTTCCCTCGTCCACGTTCTGTTCGTGGGAGGCCGTCACTCGGACGCAGCGAGCCCAGGGACCAGGCCCGCAGAGGTGGAGAGCAGCCTGCCAGCCCTTCTTGGCCGGGAAACCGGTCCAGCCTAGATCCTCTTAGCTGTTCAGTACATGTCATCGCTCCGTCCTGCGTGCCACTTGCCTCGGGACCTTAGGGAGGCCCTTGCCCAGGCCAGGACCAGACAGAACAAGCAGAGTGGCCTGGGGCTGCATGGCAGGACCGCTGTGACCGGGGAAGGGGGCACTGGGGGTGTCTAAGCTGCCGCCTGTCCCACGTGGAGGGCCTCTACACCAGAACCTCCGGGAGACAAGCGAGGGGCCCCTGCCAAGGGCATGTGGGTCAAGGTGGACAGGGGCTCCTTCCTGACTGTGGGCTCTCTGCTCCTGGGCTGGAGCAGGTCTGTGTCCTCGGGGTCCCCAAGCACTGGGGCTTCCTAGGCTGTTCCCTCTCTGAGTCGTTGGCCCCACTTGGCCATGCCTGGGACTTGGGGTCGGCACCCAAGAACCTGATGGCGCCTGTCTTCTCCGCGACCCGCCTCTGGGGGAGCTCAGTGGGCATGCCCGGCCTTCATTATCAGAGCCCTGGCCTGTGCGCGTGGCCGGGGCTGGCCTGAGGTCAAGGTGTGGAAAGTGGGGGAGCGAGGGGACCGACGGGCTGGCGGGCAGGTCCACATAGGCCCGGCTGTGACGTCCCCGATGCTTCCTCCTCCCCGCACGGCACCCGGGAGCCGGCTGCACAGCCGCGCGTGGGATTGTCGCCTGCAGAGACGTGTGGGCAGCTCAGACACAGTCCAGGTTCTTGTCATTTGCACGGTTTCAAACTGGGCCCTGGCTCCAAACGTTGACTGACCGCCAGGCCGGGCCCACAACCCCCGCCGCCCACACATAGGTGCCTGCCTCGTGCCCATTATTTCTCACAACCAGCCGAGGGCTGCGGCTCTAGGCCTGCGGCTCTCGGTCTGGACATGCTCTGGTGGTGTCAGAGGTGCCGGGTGTGGATGACTTAATTTTCTCAGGAACTGCGACATCATCTGTCTTTGTCCACAGACAGTGACAGTCTCAGCGGCAGAGCAGTCACTTCTGATTTGGGGATGGCGGGGTTGGGGGTTGGGGGGGACTGTGGGCTGGACTCCAGAGGCTGTGACCAGCTGTCCCGGGTGCCAGAGGCCTGGACGCGGGGGCCGCCGTGCGTCCGGGAGCCGGGATGCCATGGGGTGTCCCTGCGGCCTGGACAGGGCAGGTTAGGACGGAGAAGTGAGGGGATCTGTGAAACCTAAGGGGACACCCCAAACAGCTGTCATTTGCTGGGTGGCACCACCTCACCCATGCCGTCCCTGCAGGGACGCACTGACCCTGTAGGAAGACTCTGGGTCATGTAACCCCCTCCCCCGAAGCATTTCCCTTTGACATGTAGGTTGAGACTATTTAGGGGCAAATGACAGAAAGCAAAGTCAAAGGAACCCCCGTAGAAAAGAATGCAGGGCTCACACCGGGAGGCCCGGGGGCGGGGCTGGCTTCAGGCAGGCATGGGTGTCTCAGGCACGATGTCACGGACGCTTGTCCGTCCTTGGCCCTGCTCCCACCGGCGTTCCCCTCACCCCTGGGTGGGCTTGCTGCACAGATGGGGACGGTGGCCGCCGGAAGGGACAGCCCTGAATCCTTCTCCCTTACCATCCAGAACGGGGAGCCCCCGGGACAGGACCAGTAACCGTTCCGCAGGTGGCCAGTAGGGTCAAAGCCCCCGAGGAAGATGGGTGTCCAGCCGCTGACGCAGTGCTTGGTGCTATGGGGTTCTGTAGAGGGGACGAGTGTGTCACCAGCCCTCGAATCTGCCATCAGGCATGGTGTCCTGTGTTCCATACGGAGAGCCCGCTGCGGACCCCGCCAAGGGCCACGGCGGTTCCCAGGCGTCGTGATTGGGTGGCCTGAAGTGGCAATTTCTTGTATGTATTTTCATTTGAAAACCGTTCCGTGAAACATCCGTGACTTGACACTGACGGGATCGAGTCGGTACGTCCTTCAAGAGAGAAAAGCGCAGGACGTCGCCGCGTTGTGTGGTCTGAGAGCCGAAGGAACGGTCAGGAGAGTTTTATAAAGCCTCCAATACCCAGGCAGCTGTGTTATTTCAGGGAGGACAAAACCTCTCGTGGCTTCTGTGAAGGGGCCACCTCGGAGACGGGCCGCTTGGACAGCGTGGTGGAAAACTGCAGTGACCAGCGTTAGCAGACAAATCTTCCCACCGAGCGACGGTGGGAGTTGGGCCAATGCCCGTCATTTTCCGCAGGGCCAGTCATGGAAGGGAAACAAATACGGACTATTAAGTCCACAGACACCGGAGGAAACTATTCGGGGATTCGAGTCTGTTGTAAAAACCGCTATAAATCTATATAAACCCTAATGGGACATTCGGCTCTATTACTGTCTCTTAAATTCATGCGGCTCAAGGTGATGATTATATTTGCGAACTCATCATCTTAGCCTTGGGAAAATAAGCTAGTAAGTCCTCAGATCATTTAACGCCTTAAAGCCCAAGTCACCAGGATCCTCAGGAAGAATAGGGTCAGATGGGGACCCTGTAGACAGAGCACTCGGTGTTCAGCAGAGAATAACCGGCCATGTCACCGTGTGTGTGGGGGGCTGCGACCCCTCAGTGACAGGGGGCTTGGGTGCAGGTATTCCCTGCCTAAATTTGAGTCGTTCATGTTCATCATTAGCCCCATAGGCAGAACAGATAAATCTTTTTTTTTTTTTAAGATTTTTTAATTTTTATTTATTTTTAGAGAGAGGGGAAGGGAGGGAGAAAGAGAGGGAGAGAAACAGCAGTGTATGGTTGCCTCTCACATGGCCCTCATGGGGACCTGGCCCGCAACCCAGGCGTGTGCCCTGACTGGGAATCTAACTGGGACCGCTTGGTTCCCAGCCCGCGCTCAATCCACTGAGCTATACCAGCCAGGGCAGATAAATCTTTTTTTTAAAAAAGACTTTATTTATTTATTTTTAGAGAGAGGAAGGGAGGGAGAAAGAGAAGGAGAGAAACATCCATGTGTGGTTGCCTCTTGTGCGCCCCCTACTGGGGACCTGGCCTGCCACCCAGTCATATGCCCTAGACTGGGAATCGAACCGGCAACCCTTTGGTTCGCAGGCCAGAGCTCAATCCTCTGAGCCACCCCAGCCAGGGCCAGAGTAGATAAATCTTAAGTCTACTGAGTCTGATGCCCTGAGCAAAGGTGTGCGTACGCGTGTGAGTGTGTGGGAAGTTGTACAGAGTGAGTTTAGTAAGGATGCTGAGGGTGTTCTTCTCCTGGAAAATCCCCACACTCTTCCTGATGTTTCTGCTCTGAAGCTAGGCGTCTCTCCACTGAGCTGGAACATGTGAGACATTCAAGAGACATTGCAAAGCCCAGCGCTGATAAGAAACCTCACGCGGCAACTCCTCTGGCCGAAACGGAGTATGAGCCTCCAAGGAGACGGCCGCTTCCGCAGCTGCAGGTCCCTCCTTACCACTTGGGGAAGTGCTGGACTCGCAGCTGCTCAGTCAGTGAGGGCTGTGTTTGAGGTCGGGGTTCCGGTCCAGGTGTCATCGTGGGTGTTTAAAATGAGGCAAGGGAGGGAGGGGGGCGGGTGGAGCTGTGATCTGCAGCGGCTCCCCACCTTCCTGGCTCTCTCTGGCACCGGGGTGTGTTCTGGCCACTGGGGAGAAGCCTGTGCAGACGCAGCTTGTTCAGCATTGCCCCGGGCAGCCTGAGGCATCACAGAGCTGTTCACCTCGTGTGTTCTTACAGAAATGGGGTGTCTGCCCTGGCTGGGGAGCCCGGTTTGTTAGAGGGTTGTCCTGACACCCTGAGGTTGTGGGTTCAGTCCCCGGTCAGGGCACCGTCAGGACTCAGCCCAGTGAATGCGTGAAAAGAAATGCAGATGTCCATTTATTTCAGCCTCTTACAGGATAGCAATCTACTTTTTCCCCCGGAAAAGAGGCGTTCAAAAAACTCCAGACGAGAGTTCCAGCCAAGATGGAGGCATTGGTAGAAACCTTCGCTTCCTCGCACAACCCAAAGGAGGACAGCAACCAATCTAAAACCAGTAAACAACCAGAAGTGCCAGAGTATCAAACTGTACAGAACTCCGACAATCACGGAATTAAAGAAAGAGTCAAACAGAACCACCAGACCGGTAAGGTGGTGGATGGAGAGAAATTGAGGTGAGGCAGTGGACTGGGGGGACGGGGCTGGCTCCTGCAGGGCGGCAGGCTGTGCCAGAGGGGAAACAGAGACTCAGAGCTGGCTGTGGACCATGGCGGTTGCCGTGGTGGGAGAAACTCCCAGTCTCACACGAGAGTTTGTTGAAAAGTGCACTAGAGCTGAGCACGCGAGCCGCACTGTTCCCTCTCTGGCCCCTCCCCCACAGGCAGCACCGCAGTGTAGCAAGGAGGGCTGCCCTGCCCGGGTGAAAACCTAAGGCCCCGCCCCCCTACAACTTAACAGGGGCCCTGAACAAAGAAATAGGGCCCAAATGAAAGAACAGAGCAAAACCTCAGAAAGAGAACTAAGTGATGAGGAGTTAGCCAGCCTATCTGATGGAGAATTTAAAGCCCTGGTAATCAAAATGCTCACATAACTGATTGAGCTTGGTCGAAAAATGAAAGAACAAATGAAAGATACCCAAAATGAAATAAAGCAACATATTCAGGGAACCAGCAGTGACAGGAAGGAAACCAGGACTCAAACCAACGATTTGGAACAAAAGGGAAGAAATAAACATCCAACTGGAACAGAATGAAGAAACAAGAATTAAAAAAAGTGAAGAGAGTCTTACAAACCTCTGGGACAACCTGAAACACTCCAATATCTGAATCACAGGGGTGCCAGAAGGAGAAGAACAACAGCAAGAAATTGAAAACTTATTTGAACAAATAATGAAGGAGAACTTCCCCAATCTGGCAAAGGAAATAGATTTCCAGGAAGTCCAGGAAGCCCAGAGAGTCCCAAAGAAGTTGGACCCAAAGAGGAACACACCAAGGCACATCATCATTAAGTTACCCAAGATTAAAGATAAGGAGAGAATCTTAAAAGCAGCAAGAGAAAAGGAGACAGTTACCTACAAAGGATTTCCCATAAGACTGTCAGCTGATTTCTCAAAAGAGACCTTACAGGCAAGAAGGGGCTGGAGAGAAGTATTCCAAGTCATGAAAGGCAAGGACCTACATCCAAGATGACTCCATCCAGCAAAGCTATCATTTAGAATGGAAGGGCAGATAAAGTGCTTCTCAGATAATGTCAAGTTCAAGGAGTTCATCATCACCAAGTCCTTATTACATGAAATGTTAAAGGGACTTATCTAAGAAAGGGAAGATCAAAAATATGAAGAGTAAAATGACAACAAACTCACAACTATCAACAAATGAACATAAAAAAATAAAAGAAAAACAATGAAAACAAAAACTAAGCAAGCAACTAGAACAGGAACAGAATCAGAGAAACGGAGATCACATGGAGGTTATCAGTGGGGAGGGGGAAGGGAGGAATGGGGGGAAGGTACAGGGAAGAAGAAGCATAACTGGTAGGCATAAAATAGATGGGGAGAGGTCAAAAATGGTACAGGAAACAGAGAAGTCAGAGAACTTATATGTACAACCCATGGACATGAACTAAGTGGGGGAATGCTGGAGGGTTGGGGGGTGCAGGGCGGAGGGGGGATAAAGGGGGAAAATTGGGAAAACTGTAATAGCATAATCAATAAAATATACTTAAAAAAAACCCCAAAACCTCCAGACCAATAGGCACTGGAACACCCGGATCAGCTTCAGGGGCACTGCCCAGTCACTTCGCAGTCCCATTGGGTTTCAGGAGCATGCGGACAGCCACAGCGAGAATTCACTCTTGCCCTGGCTGGTGTGGCCCAGTTGGCTGGAGCGTCGTCCTGCACACTGAAACGTCGCGGTTCGATTCCCGGTCAGGGTGCACACCTGGGTGGCATGTTCGAGCCCCAGTTGGCGCATGGGCAGGAGGCAGCAGATCAATATTTCTCTCTCTCTCTGTTTCTCCCTTCCCCTCTCTCTAAAAATCAATAAACATACGCTCCAGTGAGAATTTTTTAAAAATTCAATCTTGAAGTAGGACGTGTTTGCTACCTAAGAACGCATCTCTCCTATTATTACCTTTTCTTGGCTTCATCGAGACGTAACTGACAAACGCAGTTATAATACATTTAAAGGACACAAGGTGATGATTTGCTGCACCTACACAATTTGAAGGGTTCCCACCATCAGATTAAATAACGCATTCTTCACCTCTCTCCTACTCACCTTGCTATTTTTCAGCGTCACCCTTAAGTTCTGCTCTCTTAGCAAATTCAGTTTTACAAGCCAGCGTCGTCAACTGCAGTCACCACGTTGAACATCCGATCCTTAGACCTTGTTCACCTCATAACGGAAAGTTTGTCCCTTTCACCAGCTTCTCCCCACTTCCCCGTTCCCGGCCCCTGGAAACCTCCATTCTACTCTGTGTTTCTGAGGTTAATTTTTTTTAAAAAATGTCCAAATATAAGCGATACCATGTAGTATTGGTGTCCATCCTGCCCAAAGCAGTGCCATCCTGATCAAAATCCCAATGGCCTTTTTTTGTAGAAATGGAAACAGTGATCCTAAAGTTTGGAGGGAACCGCAAGTAGCCAAAGTCATCTCGAGAAAGAAGAAAGCTGCAGGCATCACACATCTTGATTTCAAACTATACGGCAAGGCTGTAGTCACCAAGACGGTGTGGCATCGGCATAAAAACAGACATGCAGATCGATGGAAGAGACTAGAGAGCCCAGAAGTAAAACCATACGTGTATGGTCAATTAATTTTCAACAAAGGCGCCAGGAATACACAGTAGGAAAAGACAACTTCTTCCATACGTGGCGTCAGGAAAACCGGACAGACACAGGCAGAGAATGAAACTGGGCTCTGTCTTAGGACATCACACCAAAACATCAGTTCAAAGTGGCTTACACGGTCCTCAAAAGTCACCAAGATGGAGGTTTCGGGTTGTCAGATAGTTTGAATGTTTAGCATCCTGAGAAGATTTGCAGAACGCCTGGCCTTGCACACAGTCTGTGGATCAGGAATCACCGATGATTTCGCTGAGTGCTTCTGGGCGCAGGTCTCTTGTGAGGGTCAGTGGAGTTCCCGGCCGGGGGTGCAGGTGTCTAAAGACTGGGGGGCTGGGGGCCCTGCTTCCAGGATGCTCACCCCTGCGTGTGCCAAATGGATGGCTGGTGGTGGGCGGGAGGCCTCAGTTCCTCCCCAAGTGCCATCTCCGTGGGGCACGGGAGCGTCCTTGAAACATGGCCCTCGGCTTCCCCCAGAGCCACGATCCAGGGCAGAGCCAGGCAGGGGCTGCTGTCCTTTTATGTCCCGGTCTCCGAAGTCACGCCACCGCTTCTATCACACGCCGTTGGTCAGAAGGGAGCCCCCTCCGTCTGCCCAGCCCTCAGGGGAGAATCATCAGCGTCAACTTTTGGAGGGAGGAGCGCGGGGCATTCACAGAGGCATTTCCCAGCGCAGCGAGGACGAGGGGAGACAGCTGCGAAGCAATTAAGTGGGATTTGCTCCTCACACCCTCGTCTGGGATAAATTCCAAATGGATTAGAAACCTAAATGCACAAGTAAACCTTTAAATACTAGACGAACCGGTGGGAGAGTCGTTCTCTAGACTGGGACTGAAAAGGCCTTAGTACATAAAACTCAGAAGCCGGAAAATTAAAGATTAATAAATCTTACTGCTGTGGGCTTTGCCAGCAGAAACTTGTTTCTTCATATAGAGGCAGGAAATAACGGGGCAAAACCAGCAGCTGCCCAGGCAAAGGGTCGGCTTTCCTCATATACGAACATGGGGAAAATATAAGGAAAATTCCCGGGCGGGCAAATAAACAGGCCCCTGAGGCCAGCTCTGGTCTCCAGGTGGCAACCTGAGCTTCCTCTGGGGCCACCTCCAGGTGCTGCCTCTCAGTCCCCTTCGGTGTGAGCTCCTGACAAGCAATTCCCCTTTCCAGTTGCCGAGGGTCCACTCCTCCAGCGCAGGCTGGTGGAGGTACGTGGGTCAGTGATATGCAGGTGTGAGGACTCGTGTGGGGGGAGGGGGGGCGGGGGGACCATCATGGCCGGGAGCACGGTTTTTCTGCAGCATCTGAACCTGGTAGTAACTTTTCTGCAGGTCCCTCCACTGAACTGGGGTCCCTGCACCCACCCAGCTCCCACCCCTCCTGGCTGCCGCCTGCCACACCTGCACTCTGGAGGAGGGGGGGCACTGCTGTCCACAGCTCAGACCAGACCAGAGGCAGGGGGTTTTTGGGGGACAGCACAGCTCCCCGGGACCGTCTGGCCAGTGCATGGGGCCCAAGGCTCCCCAGAGACTCGCGCAGCCCAGGACAGGGGCGGGAAGGAACCCAGACACAGCCGACCCGGAGCCCCCTCAGCAGACGGGAGACGTGGACGGATGGCAGAGCCGCCTCCCTAATGCTTTGGAACTTCATCAGGTGTCTCGAGTTTAAGCCAAACAAATTAATAATAAACAAATAATCATCATAATCGAGTAGCAAAACAAGCATTCACGTCCAAGGGGACCACTCTTGGGGAGCCGCCGAGGTCCCCGCGAGGGCTGTCGAGCGGTGTCCACTCCCACCGCCTGCGCGGAGACGGAGGCCGCGGTCCTCCCCGGAGAACGGCCTGTCTGTCTCACCGCCTCCCCAGCACCAGGCAGACGCCCCTCCGGAATCCTAATTGCTCCCTCAGGACCGAGCAGCAGCGCCCAGAAATGTCACAGAGTCCCGCGGGGCCAAGGACTAACTAGTATTGTCAATTTACCTTCCAGCGGGCGGTGAAGCCCTTTCTCCTTCAGGGGAGAGCAAAAATAGCCTCCGGCTTCCCCGGGGCAGGGAGCCTGAGGAGAAGGCGGACAGGAGGGATGCCGTCGGCCATCCCTCGGCCCACGCGGCTCCGAGTTAGAACTTGGAAGCGGGCCCTGCACACCGGCCTTGACTTTAGTGTAAACAACACGGGCGGGGAGGGCCCTGCGCCTGCTTCCTTGTCTGAGCGGTGATGGCATCTCACGGCCGGCCGCCAAAAAAGGGAGCTGCTCAGACCTGAGTCTCTCTCTGCCCGTGGGAGTAAAGGAGCTGCTACATGAGCAGAGGTTACCGTCCAAGGTAAGAGTGGGGTGCAGGTGCACCTACCTGGTTGCCCGCCCCTGCGACCTTTGCAGGGCGGAGCCTCCGTTGCCTAGACAGGGACCCTGATCTTCGGCCTGATCCTCAAGTCTGAGCTGAACCTAGTGACGCTCGGATTAGCGAACGCTTTGGCCCCAAAGCTCTTTCCCAGGCTTCCCGCCGAAGCAGGAAGAGGGCAGGGCCCCGGGCCAAGTCTACCTGCTGGTCAGCATCCCGCTTCCTTCTGCGCCTGCCACGCCAACCTCACCAGGTCTGCGGGAGCGAGCGTGTGCAAGAGAACGGTGCAGGCATTGGAAACCACAGAACCTAATGTCGATACCATACCGTCTTCGGAGAAGTCAGTTCTCGCTAATTCGGACCAGGGGCTTGGAGCTCCGGCAGCCCAGAGGGCTCATTTACAGGTGATCGGAGGAAGCCCATCTGGGTGGCGGAAGTCACAGACTGTTACCAGGGGACGTAGCCACTGACACCAGATGGTGGCCTGGGCCCAGTAAATGATGGCCTCAGAGCCAGCAGAAGCCTGAGCCACATCCATACCTGTTGCCTCGGGGGCAAAGTGCGCTCAGGCTAAACACAGACAGTCCAGGAGTCTTCTCATCTCACTTCCAGAAGCCCGAATCCCACAGGCATGGGGGTGCGCAGGCTGTCTTGGCTGGAAGCTGAGTCCGGACCGCCCCCACCCCCAGACTGGAAACAGGGGCCCCACAATAAGCAGAGTGGAAATGGGAAGGCTGCATCTCCGACTCCTGGCTGAGCCCCAGGAGTGGGGATGGGCTGCAGGCATGGCTGGGGGTGGGGGATGCGGGAGGGGCAGTGAGACAGTAATGCGTTTGTCTGGCTGCATGCTAGAATCGCTGGGAGGGGCTCTCTAAAGTCGCTCTCAAGCTCAGGTGGTTAGAGCGTCATCCCGATGCACCAAGGTTGTGGGTTCGATCCCCAGTCAGGGCACGTGCAAGAATCAGCCAGTGAATGCATGAATAACTGGACAACAAATTGGTGCTTGTCTCTCTCTCTCTCCCCCCCCGCCCCCTTCCTCTGTCTCTCTCTAGAATCAATAGAAGAAAATGTTTTTAAAAGCCAGTGTCCCAGCTGCTAGGACAAGGGGACATCCAGGTGCAAAAACCAGCTGGACCCCCACCTGACAGCGTGTACAAGAATGAATCAAAAATGGATCGATGGCCGAAATAGAGGACCCGGCGCTGTGAAACCCTTAGCAGAGCACACGGGGCAAATCTTTATGACCTTGACCAGGTAGTGGGTTCCTAGACATGGCATCCAAAGCACAGACGATGAAAGAAAAAATAGATACATTGGACTTCACCGAAATTAAATGTCCTGTGTGTGAAAGGGCATTAACAAGAAGGTGAGAAAGAGCCCTGGCTGGTGTAGCTCAGTGGATTGAGTTCTGGCCTGCGAACCAGGGGTCACTGGTTCGATTTCTACTTGGGGCACAGGCCTGGGTTGTGGGCCAGGTCCTCAGTGGGGGTCGTGCGAGAGGCAACCACACATGGATGTTTCTCTCCCTCTTTTTCTCCTCCTTCTCCCTCTCTAAAGTAAATAAATAAAATCTTTAGAAAAGGAAGAAAAAAAAAAGTGAATAGACAAGCTCCAGAATGGGAGAAAATATTTGCAAGACGCGGACCCGAAAAGTGCCTACTATGTGGTCCTTGGGGGCTGGGCTCCAATCTATTCCCCCCTCTGCCCAATCTCTCCAATGCCCAGCGCTCCCTCCTTCCTCAGCCGCTGCCACAGGTTCCAGGGTGAGTTTTTTAAATTATGTTTTTGAGGGCTCGGGGTATTGATTTATAAGCTCTTGTGTTTCGCAAGCAGAAATACCTGCTCAGACGTTAGGTTTAACTGGAATTTGTTGCTGTGCTTCTTCCAATCCCCTTCAAGGCTTGTTTTCTCATGGAAATATCCACAGGCAAGCTACTGCCGGATGTCAGCCAGACGTTTGTGTTGGCGGAGGGGAGCGGGGGCTGCTGCTTCTAGAATCTCACCGTCCACTGAGACCCTGCTAGGAGCCAGGCTTGCCGGCGTTGGAAGCTGGGGGACCATCCCCTGAGAGGAGCCTTTTTGGGGGTGCCCTGGTCCTCTCTGAGCGGGTGATCCCCCCCAGCGGTCCTGGGGGATGCAGACCATTTCTGAGCCCTCGCATCTGACCCAGTGGGTTCTCATCGCTGGAGAGCTGGGCCCAGGGCAGCGTGTCCCCCCCACCGGGACTCTGGCGGCAGCCGGGCTGGGGCAAGTCAAGTGTGCAGACATTCAGGGTGGCGTCTGAACCACCGCGCTGTGACCTGCTGGGCTCTGTGTTTCCCTGTAGGAGATAGGAGGTGCTCTCCGGACTCAGCACTCTAGATGCGTGCAGAGCACCTGCCCTTGCTGCCACTATCCCCCATCCCCAACAGCTGCAACTGTCTCCAGACACGCACCCTGGGGGCCTGCATTCTGCCCCTTAGAGAGCCTCGGTCTTCACAGGGTGCATTTCCACCAAAGAGGCCCTCGCTCAGCCTCTCCTGACCTACTGGGTGCTAGGACCCCACGTCCTCCTGATGTCCATCACTGCTCCTTGGGACTGGGCGTAGGATCCCCTGGCGAAGGCTGGCTGAGGACAGATTCCATCTGGAAGGGTCACGGTGAAGGTTGTGTGTGGGCAAACAGTGTCCACCTGAGGACGTTCCCGAAGCCGCGTCCACGCTGAGCTCGCTTTCCTCCGACTATCTCTCCTGATCGTCCTCCCTCCCGCAGGGGCCGGTGGAAGCCCAGACGTGCCCTGCAGACAGGGGGTCTGCTTTTTTCACCTTCCCCGGAGTGGAAACCTGGGACCAAGTGGCCTTGCCCAAGTCTGGGTGGGACCTCAGGTGAAACCCTCTAACTGCAGACCCCTGGGGGGGCTCTTTCTTCTCCTTTTCCCCCTTCTCTGACTTCAACTGGTATTTTCATTCACTGCATTCAAATGTCCCAGCCTCCACGGTGGCCCCCTCTACTAAAGCTGGGGCGGGGGGGCCATGATGCTGAGATTGTTTATCAGAGCCTTCTCCAGGCACCGATAAACACACCAGTGCATCCAAGCTGGCCTCCCTCGGAACAGGTCAGAGAGTCTTCTCTCCTTGCAGAGCTTGGGCCCAGGCAAGAGGAGACCCAGGGTTACCAAGTTCTATTCGGTGAAATGTACTTTTTCTGCCCTCCAGAAAGCACCTGGGGAAACAGATGTATCCCCCTGAATATTCATGGTTTCACAGCTTCCTCCATTAATAATTCATCACACAGAGGACTGTCCCCCCATCTAGGGGCTTCACGGTGGGGAGGGGATGGACAGAAGCCCCCTGCCCTCCCCGCCCCCCGCAGTCCCTGCCCCTGGAGCAGACAGATGGGCAGCCACATGCCCTGTGCGGATCACCCTGGAGAGAGAATGACACACAGTTTGCTGGAATTTTCTACTACAGGCCTTTATTGCTCTCATAAATCACCAGGGGGAGCCGTCAGCAAGGAGGCGGGGCTTTTCCAGGCGAGCTCCCACGAAGGGAAGGGTGCGGGTCTGTCACCAGGGGGCCCAGCTCTGCTGCTGCATGAGTCCACCTCCGATACAGGGACGTTTTCCGCCTCCTCCAGGTCGGCGCTGTCCGCGCTCACAGAGCGCTCGAAGGCACAAACACCTTTCCTTCCAACTGTGAATTGCAGTTGCTGCCATAGTGTCGGAAGATGTAAGAAGTTAGAAGGAAAAATCACCTGTGATTCTCACGCATGAAGATAAGCCACATTCACGTCATGCTTTGTAACCTTCTAGGAGGCACACCTCCGTACGTAAACAAGCTCTGAAAAACAACAGTGGGCCCTGACCGGTGTGGCTCCGGGGGTTGGGCGCTGTCCCACAAAGCCGAGGGTCGCCGGTTCAATCCCCAGTCAGGGTACAGGCCTGGGTTGCGGGTTTGATCCCAGTTCTGGGTGTGGGCGAGAGGCAACCACACGTGGATGTCTCTCTCCCTCTCTTTCTCCTTCCCATCCCTTGTCTCTAAAAATAAATACATCTTAAAAAAAAAAACCACCCAACAACTCCCCCTGCAAAGTGGTACTACAGCAGATGGTCTTGTTTGGTAAACTCCTTGCGGTAGACACATACTGTAGTCTTGTTTCCTATCATTTGTGCACACACACACAGATGATGTACTGGCCCCGCTGTGCGCGCTATTCTGTGCCGTCTTACCAAACTCCCTACCGAGCGACATGAACGCTGCTTTTCTGTTTTGCAGTTACTGAAGCAAACGCCGTGATAAGCACTCTAGGATGGCCGGCTGTCTCCCCGTCCCCGTCCTGGAGGCAGAACGCCGGTGTCCACAGGCGTGACCTCCTGCTGAGTCCTCGGTGCGCACGGAGCGGCAGGCAACTCGTCACTGTGGCTCCACCTGAAGCTCAAGTTCACCCCCCCGTGGCTGAGACGCAGGGGCAGAGGCAGTGAGCGTGGCTGCAGGACTCCCTGGGGGCTGGGCGTCCTGCTCCGAGAGGGAACTGGGAAATCAGTGACAGACCACCCCCGCCCCCCGCTGTGGGATTTTTAGAATTGGGAGTTGCAAGCTGTGGGGTGCAGCCTGCAGGCCCTGGATGTTGATGCCCTAAGTTTTCCTGACGTGGATGGCTGTCAGATTGTTTCATCAAGGGCTTCCATCTGAGAGAGTCCTGGTGCTCTGGCTGGTGTGGCTCAGTGGGTTCAGTGCCAGCCTGCGATCCAAAAGGTCACATGTTTGATTCCCAGTCAGGGCACAGGCCTGGGTTGCGGGCCAGGACCCCAGTAGGGGGCGTGTGAGTCCCAACTGATCGATGTTTCTCTCCCTCTCTGTCTCCCTCCCTTCCCCTCTGTCTTAAAAAGAAAATCTTTTAAAAAAAGAGAAAGAGAGCATCCGAGCATTCAGCAGTGCACAGGACAAGGTCAGCTGGTGTCCTTCCTGCTCTGTGTCCACCTGCTGTCCCCAGGGACTCCAACCTCCCTGACTGCTCTGCAGACACAGCCGACTCCAGGCTCTGGGGTCACCAAACCTCATTTGAACGCTCTGCTTCTCTTAAGCACGAGCTCAGAGCATCGTACTTTGGCCGGGTACCTCCTGACAGAGACAGACCCCCGCTGGTTTCCCATTTCAGGGGCGCCCCGGCCAGCCAGTGCCCTCTGCCTCTTCCCCAGCACTCCCCGCGGGGAGCCTCTGGGGGCCAACGTGCGAACTGAGTGTGTGCGTGTGACCCACGTTCTCCATCCAGCCCCCACCCACAGAAACGATCTGGAGACAGAATTCCCCGAACACAGCCCTGGAGACAGAGACGCGGAGGGAAAGACACTCTCGGGGGAAACCTGAGGCCCCCCTTTCCTGGGCATCGGCCCCCAAGGACCGCTGCCGAAAGTGGTTTTCAATTTGTTGTTGAAACATCGGAGCCTAAGTTTTCTGTTTCTTCTAAAAAGACAGCCTCTCTTGTTTGCGCGTCGGCGGCCGGTCGGAAACGAGAAAGCCGTCCTCGCTGAGACAAAGACCCCGGGCTGAGAAGTCTCATTACTCCCGCGGATCTGCGAGCGCGGGGTCCCCGGGGAGCTCTTTGTTCCGATGGCAGATCTGTGCGCGGGTCACACTGTGTAATTAGGGCTCAGTTAGCAGGCGCGCCTGCCGTCTTTGCAGGCAATTATCTAAGGTCCAGCGTGCCCGGTACAAACAGGACCCGCAGGAAGGTGCCCGGGGAACGGGGGAGCTTTGGCTTCACGGACGGGGGAGTTGAGCTCCTTGTCCCCTCCTCGCCGCTTCCCTTCGTCGCCAGGTGTGTGCAGGCGAGTTTCCTGAGGCCGTTCCCACGGGTGTGGGCCCAGCTGGACGCCGCACTGACGTTTTATTCACGGGCGGTAACCACGGGGCTCTCCCACGCCTGGGTCTGGGCTCTCGCTGCCTCCGTAGCCCACTCCCGGGTCCCTCACATTCCCCTGCCCTTTGAGGCTCAGGGGGGCCATCAGCCTTCTCCGGCTCTGAGGGGAAGGGCGGGGGGTCAGCCCCTTTGTGCTTTTTGAAAAGTGATTATTCCTCCCAGACTTTCTGGGACGTCTTCTGACGTGCATCCAGGATTTATTACGGCGGTTATTTTATTGTCTGGTTTCCTTATAAGCTGCCTCACGATCTTCCGAGGACGGGAATCACGAGGATGGCAAACAAAATTGGGTTATTAGGTTTTACAGTAGTCGGTTCACACCGGGGAGGCAACACCAGTTCGGGGTAGTTCCCCTCTCCCCAGGGCATTCCATTTGAAAGCTGCTTTGTTTTACACACGGAGAGACGAGATACTCAATTTTATGAACCTCCTCATCCAGAAGCTTCCCTGCTGGCATGCTGCTTGGAGCAGGGAGCAGATCAGTGACGCCGAGGCACGGAGCCCAGCCAGGTGCTCGGTGGCTCCTTGGGATCCAGTTGTGGGCCGAGAGGGATACCACCTGCCCCCGAGGCCGGTGTCGGCTGCTCCCGGAGCCTGGCGGAAGCACGTGGCCGTCAGCCCCTGGGCACTGAGAGGCCGGCAGCCTCGCGGGCAGCGGGAGAGCCTGCATGGGGCTCCCTGAGCACAGGCCCTGATGGTCAAGTACAAACAGTCAAGTGAGAGAGGGGCTGCCGCGAACCAGGCCGCGTGTGTGATGTTTCTAGGCTCCCGTCGCTGTGCTCACGTGGCCCTCAACCGGGAACTGTTTCAGCAAAACAAAGGACATTCGGGGCATTTGTTGCCTGTAGGACAACCTCTAACTGACCACTGAAGGCATCGGTTCACTTGTATGAAGGGGTGAGACCCACCATCGTTTTCATCAATATATTCTGACTTTACAGAGCTCTAAAATTCCCCCAAAACGGTCAAAGTGCAATAAATGCCATTTAATAACCGTGAGCCTGTGAGATCCTGTCCCTCCACCTTGTGGGCGACGAAATTCTCTTTCATTGTAACTGCATCTAGTTTCTAGAAAGCCATTCACCTGGAACTCAAAGAAACGACTTATTTTATTGCTTGTGGTTAGCCAGAATAAACCGGCTAAAAGTTATAAAGTGGGTGCCTTTACCAGCTGAGCATTCTTTTTTTTTTTTTAATCCTCGCCCTAGACATTCATTGTTTTTAGAGAGAGAGAAAGAGAGAGAGAGCAGCAGCAATGTGAGAGAGACGTCTACTGGTTGCCTCCTGTACGTGCCCGGACCAGGGATTGAACCTGCAACCTTTTGGTATGGGATGACGCTCCAACCAACTGAGCCACACTGGCCAGGGTTACCACCAGAACATTCTTTAAAATTTTTTTTTCTTTTTCCCCCGGCTGGTGTGGCTCAGTAGATTGAGCACTGGCCTGAGACCCAAAGGGACGCCGGTTCGATTCCCAATCAGGACACATGCCTGGGTCTCAGGCCAGGTCCCCAGTAGGGGGTGCACAATAGAGGCAACCACACATTGATGTTTCTCTCTTTCTCCCTGCCTTCCCTTCTGTCTAAAAGTAAAGAACTAAAATCTTAAAATTTTTGTTTTAATTTATTGATTTTAGAGAGAGCTTGAGAAAGGAAGAGAGAAAGAAGGAGAGAAACACGGGTTGGTTGTTCCATTCGGTCATGCATTCATTGGTTGACTGCATGTGTCCTGACCAGGGATTGAACCAACTGAGCTACCTGGCCAGGGCCTGGGCATTCTTTTTAAGGTGACTGAGACATCGGCCCTCTAGTTAAAGGAGGAATAGGGATGTATTTCCAAACAGAAAACCATATTTAATTCACCAGATAGACCCTATGTCTCTATCTTTTGGCACAAAAGGAGCTGCCTCGGACGTGGGTGTTTGGAGCACGAAGCCTGGCTGAGAGGCGGGCATCAGCCCCGGGCTGTGGTCACCCAGGGCACAGGCTGGCATTTACGCAATGCTCTTTAACGCATCAGGGAAAATTGCAGTGGCATTAAATCAATCAGCAAAGTACGGGATGTAAACTCTGAAGAGAAATTTTCCCGATGTCTCATTCCTGTTCGGCGAGCTGCCCACGACCGGGGACCACCACGGGTGGTCCGTTCAGCCTCAGATGCTGTGTTTATTCCTCTGCTTCTCTCAGGAAGGAGCTGCGGCGGGGGTGGCACCAAGGCCTGTAAATTAAAACGGCTCTGTCCAGCAGAGCAACACAGCCTGGGGGATTTGCACGGCCCCAGGCCAGAGACACCTGAGTCAGTTGCTGAATCACCTGAAGGGAGGTTTGAAAGGCGCCTGACTCATTCTGCAGGGGTGACGTGGCACCAAGTTAAGTTGAGGAGGGATGGAGGGGGGTGGTGGATGTTTACACGTCTCACAAAATACGTCCTTTGTTCTCGGGCTGGATGACTCAGCATCACAGAGGCGCAATGCTAATGAAGATGCTGCCAGGTATTGTCTGCAGCAAGACAAGCTGGTGGTGCAGGCAGTCGGTTGGAAAATGGTCTGCAATGGTCTTTCGAAAATGTGGCATTGCAGGACAGTGGGACCAGGCGGGGTGAGAACCACCAGGTGTCCTAACAGATTCCAAGGCCCCCCAAGGGCGAGAGGGTGTGGCGGGAGGAAAGGAGCCACCCCGCGGTGGATGGGGACGCACAACTCGGGGAGATGGAGCCCGGAGCACCGCGATGGGAATGAGTGAGCCCGGTGCCCGTGTGCGGGGCGCCTGCTCCGCAGTGGGTTTGAGCCTCGGGTCCGTGGGGGGCTCAAGCCCACCGGGAAGCAGGCGCCCCCGTGGAGCTGCCACGCTTTGCTTCCAGACCGCCGCATGGTGGTCGCCAGGGGGCGGGCAGCGGGGGGAGGGAGAAGAGGGGGAAGGGAGGACAAATGATGATGGAAAGAGAGGGACCTGGGGGTGAACACACAATCCAGTCTACAGACGGCGTAGCACAGAATTGCACCCCTGCAACCTACATGCTTGCATGAACCGTTGTCACCCCAGGGCATTCAATAAAAATTTTAAAAAGAAGGAAGAAAAAGAGAAGCCATTGAAAACGTCGCGGCCTCGGCCGTTCTCCTCAGCTGCGCACACGTCCGCCCCCGTGCAGAGCCCTCTCCACTCTCCTGTGTTTCAGCACGTTTTCCGTGACCCTGAGAGCTCTCTGTCACTTCGCCTGCGGGCCTTCCTCAAACCACGGCTGGACAGGAGGGAGCGCTGGGTGCCGGTTTCTGTCCCCAGACACGTGGCTCCGGCCTGGTGGCAGCAGCGTCCCTACCTCTGACCTCCTTAGAATGTGAGGTTGTCCCAAAACACAGAAAGAAGTTTGAGCTCCTAAGACAAACTGTTCATTGTCTAAAAGATGCTAAAAGATGGTATTTGGTGACCTTGGAGAGCAGTCCCTTTTGCTGGGAACCACGAGGGCACGTGTTCTTCAGGCATTGTCGGTGCGTCCTGGCCGTCACCCTTCCCTGGGGTTTTGGGGGGAACCACTCCTGCCCAGGGACAGGAGGGGCCCCCCTTCCCCCCCCCTCTGCCCCATGCTTGCAGCCCCCCTTCTCCAGTCTCAGGCCAGGACCGCCAGCCCCACTTAGGGCGCCCCGTCAGGATGGGGATGCCCTGAGGAGGGGACGCCAGAGGGGAGGCTTGGGCAGACCTCTCTCCTGCGGCCGAAGGCGCAGCTCTCACTCGCTGCCCCCACCTGCAGGGCTCTGACCTGCTGTTCTCGCCAGCAAGGCTGACCCCTCCCGCCACCCCCACCATGTGAGTCTGTGACTCTATGTGCTGCTGTGACGAGCCACCACAGACAAGGCATTTAAACATGAATTTCTTCTCTCCCCGTCCTGGAGGCCAGAGGCTGAGACCCAGGGATGGGCGGGGCTGCCTCTTCCCCGGGCCCCTCTCTCGGGCATGCAGACTACCGTGACTCTGTGTGTGTCTGTGGCCTCACCTCCTCTTCTTGTATGGACACCAGTCTCACTGGATCAGGAACTGCCCCGCCCCCCGCCATCCCCTCTGTGAAGGCCCATCTCCAAATACAGTCCCCTGTGAGATACTGGGGTTAGAATTTTGACGGATGACTTGGGGGGGGCATGCTGGGTCCACCACACCCCCATGTTCAGTTTCCAGCAAGCTGACCCGGAAGGTGGAGGCCGGGAGACAGGCCATGGTGGTGTAAGGCCACCGCCCGCTGTGCGCCCACCTGGGCACGTGCTCTGGATGCAGGGCAGCAGAACGCGGATACTACAGTGTCATCGGGACAGACCCTGTGGCAGCTGGCCTCAGGGCACACATGGAGGACGCCGTCCTTGCCAGGCGGTGGAGGGCATGCCCACGAACCAAGTGACCTTTCCCTGGTGTGGCTCAGAGCTTCGTGGGGAAGGATGGTCACCAGCCTGGTGACCGGGAGGACTTAGTAGGAAGACTCCTTCGCTAGGAGCTTGAGTTGGTGGGGGAACCAGAGGTGGGAACTCGGGGGCAACAGGACCCCTGAGCTGACTAAGTTCTCCAAGCTCAGAGGAGGAGGCTGAGGGGCTGTCCTGAGACCCCTGAGGACGGGCGAGCTCTAGGGGCACCGAGACCCACGGGAAGAGGGTGCTGGCCACCAGGGCCCCTACCCTAGGAACTCGGGGGCCTCGGCAGACCTCTGAGCAGCTGGCTGGCTCGGGTGCTGGTGTCTTTAAGGGCCTAGGGGAAACTGGCAAGGCTAGGAAAACCAGCAAGTGGAAGCCACCATGTTGCTGGGAATCACCTGGTGTGCCCAGGTGAGGGGCCAGGTGAGCTGATGCAGGGCGGGCTCAGGAAGCCCCACCCTCATGCGGTCGGCCAGGAGGAGCTGGTGGAGCAGCACTTGGTATGTGGGCCCCTTGCTCTCCGGATGAGCAGAGAATGGCGGACTGCCCCACGCCAGTCAGCGGTGGACTTGCTGCTGCGAGAGGCCGGGTTACAAGGCTGAGGGAGGATTGCCAGCTCCAGAGAAGAAAGGAAGGCAGCAGGGGCCACTTTGGCCAAGGTGAGCTGGTTTCTGTGTTAGTGACAGAGACGTCTGTTGCAGGTATCTATCTTTCCCTTTGGGCTTTTACCGCCACTCCCTAGTCAACAGGAGGGTGGGGTGTTAGGGTTACCAGCCCCGTCTGGAGGCCTTGCTGCCGCTTCCCTAAGCAGAGGGGGCTCTGCCCGGCCCCCTGCAAGGAAAGAGAGGCCAGTGTTGATGCCAGGTCCCTTCTGAGGACCAGCCTGTGAATGGCTCCTTTGTCCTAGCAGCCAAGAATGACCCTGACCCAGAAATATTTGAATTGCTCCCTGGACACCCAGTGCCATCAAAATTGGCCTCCTCTTCCTTATCCCTAAACAGCGCCCGGTGTGGGAATGGAAGCCAGGAAGCTCGCACACCGCCGCTGCCCGCTCCCATGCACGCACGCAAGGCGTGGCAGAGCGTGTTTGTGGGGTGTGTGTGTGTTTGAGGGACGTCTGGGAAGTGCTGCTGTCCCTTAAATATAACAACAACAAAACGTATTCATAATAACCTCAGTGGGAGCTTGAAATTAATATTCGAATACCATCTTTGTCCAAGAAGGTGGCCAGCATCCGGGCGGTGGGGGAGCTTCGGGGAGGGTGGCCAGGCGTATCGGAAGCCACCAGACCTGTGTGGGACACCCTCGCAAAGCGTGGCTTTGCTGAAAAGTTTGGAGGAGAGAAATCTTTTTGTCATAGTGAGACAAACACTGAAGTGAATGAGCAGCATAAAAAAAAATGTCACGCGGACTTGGAGCTGACATAGGTGCTTCAAAGTCCCCACCTCCGCCCCCGCTCACTCTGCTGCCGTCTCTGCGTGTTTTTGTTCTCTGCTGCGGGGCCCTGAGTGAAGTTTGAGGGGCGGAGTGGGGGGGGGACTGCTCTCCCCATTCTGACACCAGAGAATAGTGGCATTTGCAGGTGTCGCTGCTTCCAAGCAACAGTGAGTGGGGAAGGTAATTCAATAGTGAGCAGCCTGTGTTTGAAAAAGCTGTGGGGGCTGCACTTTAAGTGAAAGGAGAATTATCTAAGGATGTTTCCAAAGAAACGCTTGAATGGATCTGCTTCCCGAGATAAGCGGTCTGCACTTCGCATCGGGACGAGACGCCGCGGCTGCTACGCGCGAACCCGCTCGCGCTCCCTGAACTGGGGACCCTCTCCGCCGTGCCCGCGGGGCGCGACCTCCGCCCTCGGATCCACGCAGACGTCTTGCTTTTGAAACCTTTATTGATACGATTTATTACATACAAAGAATACACGGTTCATTACATGCATTATCACGATTGCAGAGTACCACGATATCTAGTTTTTTAAATGCATGCATTCAAGAAAACGGGTGGGGGGGGGCATAGCAGAGCAGAGGCAGTTTCCGGTAAGGTAAGGTACCATGACCTGGGTCCCACATCATCGTGTAAACACAGCATCCTCACCTAGTGGGCTATAGCCCCACCGGCGGGGCCGAGGTGCGCACTCGGGCGGGGCCGGGCCCCGATGGGGCCCCCCCAGCGCTGCCTTTCACCTCGGCGGCCGGTGCGGCCCTCAAGCAGGCACTCATCAACAGAAAAAGAGCACTTATCAAATAGTCTGCTACACCCCTGAAGAGCACGCATTCGGTGAAAATGCCATCTTAGCCCTTTGTTAAGGAGCCAACATCCTCCACTGGACAGTTGCGTTCCTCCGAAGGCATGATTCCGGGGTGACGGTGCACGGGTCGGGTGGCGGGGAGCCGAGAAGCAAGCGCGGCGGGTCTGTCCCTCACTGGTGGATGTCTGGCCGGTGTGCGGGCGGCTGCTCCCCAGGGGGCGGGGCAATCCGCTCTGACCTTGACTTCCGGTGCCAAGGTCGCCTTCTCCCTCGCGCGCAGCTGCGAGCGTGGCGGCGCATGCGCCGTGCCCCCAGCCGCCGCGCCAGCATCCACGGGGCTTCCCGACGCCGCCGCGGACGCCACGGGTTTACGGACACGAGCAACACTTTGTGGTCAAATACAGGGGACGCACACAAGAAGTATCACGGCGCGCTAAACCAGGGCTGCGGAAAGGAAGGCGGGCCGTGGGGACTACTCCACAAGACGTGGGGTGATGTCCCCTGCCCTCCCCAGAAGTCCCATCCTGACTCCTGAGTCCCTGCGCCCATTCCGGTCTCCGCCTGCCTGGGTGCGGTTGCACCTCCTCCCTCTTACCTGCCTCTCCGACTCTTCGGGGACCCGGCTGACAACCGTGCCAGGCTGGGGAGAGGGAACGGCCCTTTGTGGGCCAAGGCAGTGGGCTGATGGGCGCAGAGAGCAGCAGCAGCAGAGAGATTAGCTAGAGAGAGTCTCTCCCGACCTGACCGAGGAGGCCTGCCTTCCTCGGCAGCCAGGCCGGGGGCTCTGAAGACGCAAAGGACCGGTGTCTTCCACCGGGGTGGGGCAGGGGGCTCGGGTGGGGACACAAGACGACTGTGGGGGCTTTACTGGGCGGCAGGCGTAGCTCTCATCCCCCGGGGCCTCGGCCTTAGGTGTGCCGGCAGAACAAGCTCCTGAAGGCGCTGCTGTAGGTCTTGTTGAAGACCGTGTAGATGAGGGGGTTGAAGAAGGAGTTGGAGTAGCCCAGCCACAGGAACAGGCTCTTCCAGATGGTGGGCACGTCGCAGTCGCACAGGGGGCTGACGAGCTCGGTGGTGAAGAAGGGCAGCCAGCAGACCGCGAACACCCCGATCAGGACGCCCACCATCAGGGCGGCCTTCTGCTCCCGCTGCTCCCTCAAGGTGTCCGCGTCGGTGCGGATGGTGACCTTTTCGTCGCGGGCCACGTACTCCATCTTGGGCTCCTTCTGGAAAAGGCAAGCAGACGCTTCGTGACCGGCCGCCATCCCCGGCCCCTCGGGACTTCTAAGGGAAGTGCCCGTAATTTAGGGGCACAGCAGCTGCCACCCTCCTCGCTTTTAGGGGACAGCAGAGCCATCTGAGTCCTCTAAAGGCGGGACAAGCCCCTCGGCTTGTAATAAGTTAGAAAGAAAACATCACACACAGAGAAGACTTCTTTAAAAAAGATGGATTACACTGGACGGTGAAGGGAGATACCAGAAGACAAATGTGTGGCTCCAGGCTCCGTTTTCAGAGGCTCGGGGGAAAGGACACTTTAATAGAAAACTCAAAGTGGCAGAAGCCTTGACCCATCCTGTACGGTGACTTGTAGCCAATATTTCCCTATCAGAAGGACACCGGTTTTGTTTTGGTGACTGGCTGGTGAGTTCACTGACCAGGGTCTGCATCCACCCAGAATGTTCCAGCATTCCAGGTCGTGCTCCCGTTAGGTCATGGGACCCCCCCAGGAGCACGCCTGAGACACAGCACACTGGCCCTCGGCCCCTCAGGCCGAGAGGTGATGTGGGTGCAGGTGTATCTTCCCTGTGTTACCAGGAATCAGCCCTTTTGTGCAGATGGGGACACCGCAGGCCACAGTCCAGGGGGGTTAACTGGACCTGCAGCAGCCACATAAGCAGCACTGTCCGCTGAAGCCAGCCCTCCCCGCCGCTGAGCGATGAGGGGCATCAGTTAAAATAGTCAACCGGGTCTTCAGAACCCCTAGGAAGCCTAGAAATTGGATGTTCCTAGTGCTGACAGGGGCCCCCCCCACCCCGCCGGCATGTTTCTGCTAGTGGGCTCATTGTGAATCACTGTCACGTCCTCCCCCTATTATCGCAGCCAGTTCAGCAGCCTGTGACTCACCACATAATCCTCAGCCACAAGGAAAAGAATGTTCTCGTGATTGTGTCTGTAATTGAAGAAGTGTCTTGGCCCGCCCCCCACAGAACTTCTCTGTGCTAGTCCCACATGGCACCCGGTTTGTTGGGGGGGATTATAGTAAAAGCAACCAGATCTGATCTAGTCCAGCCTCTCTGATAAAACACAATTTCTTTCTTTTTTTTTTTTTTTTCCCAACAAGAAGCCAGAGTGTTGAATGACTGAACGTGTGAAACTGCTCCAATAGGAGACAGGCCTAGATACACTAATAATGGGCACGTTTTGGAACCATTCGTGTCTCTAACTTGTGGTAGAAATGCCATCTTGCCCGGCAGGGCTTCCCAGTGGGCTGGAGTGTCGTCCTGTGCACCGGAAGGTTGTGGGTTCGAGTCCCGGTCCGGGCACATTACCTGAGCTGCAGGCTCAACCCTCAGCCGCAGCAGACACCGGAGGCAGCAGTTTGGGGTTTCTTTCTCACACGCACGTTTCTTTCCCTCTTCCCCTTCCTTCTGCTCTTCCCCTTCCTTCTTCTCTTCCTAAAATCAACAGAAATAGAGCTTTGGGTGAGGACTGGGCCGCGGGGGGGGGGGGGGCATCACCTTCAGGTGTCCTTTAAAAAACGAACAGGAAATGCATGGTCCTCTGAAAAGAGCCCGAACTGAGGGTCCTCGGAGGCTGTCCTGGAGCTGAAGCATGCGGTTGGTCTGCTGCTGAACCAAGAACCTGGGGACAAACAGAGGACCCCAAGACGAGGGGGCCGTCTTGACAATACTCACAGAGAGTACACCTGCCACCTGGCCCGAGCTTTTCACGGCTCCCTGCAGCTGCTGGGTCTTGGGGCTGGGGGGTGGGGTCAGAGGACCCTTGGGGAGGGTACTTCGAGCACTACCTCTCCAAGTCCCTCCGAAGCAGCCAGAGAGAAAATCCTTTCAGGGAAGAGTCCTGGGGCAGTGGCCACCCATGGGGAGTGCGTTTGCATTTGAAAGACCAGAAGCTGAGGGTAAATTACACACCCTGAGCCCAGGGGCATCTGTTTAAGTAGCTTAACCCTCGAAGCCCCAAGCCCGGGAGTCTACCCTTCAGCTGCCTGGGCTAACCTGGCAGATGGGGCCAAGCAACCTCTTTTTATGTGAAAAGACCAGGCAGGCTGGCAGTGTGACGCTGTGGCTGAAGGAGTACCCGAAGTGGGGGGACCAGGAACGAAGTGCCCCCACAAACTGTAGGCAGGACTGGGCGCTCTGTGGCCCCGAGTCCCTCTCACACTTACTGTGGTTCTGGGACAAGTCACCTCTCGGTGCCAGCCCCTCCCTCCAGAAAGCCAGGTAGCTGGGGTGGACTCACTCCCCCCCACCCACCCGTGCCCTTGCTTTGTCACCGTGGGACAAGGACAAAGACAAGGACAAGGTCTCTCTGTCCCGTGTTGCCTGTCCCTGCGGCCATGCCTGGCTCAGGTGAGGGGCCTGGTGTGTGTGCGTGGACCAAAGCTCAGCAGGTGAACGCACAGGGAAGAAGGGCTGTGTTCCCCAGGTAACACAGCTGCTTCCTGGTGGAATGATACTTGGAAACTTGGGCGCCTGCGACCACCACAGACTCAGGAGACGGGGGTCTGTAATTAACCCTTCTCAGCAACGCGAGGACCGAGGCAGCCCCACGTGCCAAGCACAGCCTGGGCTCCCCCAGAGGCCTTTGCGAAGCCAAGGGATGTATTTTTCCAAAGCTATCTGTCAGAGAGAAAGAAAAAACAAAACAGGGCTAAAAATATATACTTAAAAGCACAAGGATGTCACGACGCTTTGTTACTGTCACCTCTGGAGCAGAACCTGAGAGCCCTCGTTTGCCACGCGGGCCCCGAGACAGAACTGTAATTGCTCTTCCCCGCGGAGGGCGTCGGTGCAGCCAGTAAACAGCCTTTACCTGCACATTGACAGCAGTGGGTCCATGTGAGCAGGGCCATGTGAGTGACGAAGGTGGCTGCCCCCCCCCCCCCCGCCAGGTGGTTCAGTGGCCCTCCTGTGCCTCGGCCCTCTGTGCTGCCCAGACAGGTCAGGGGCTCCCAAATCTGGCACTGGTGACCTTCGGGTCTGAGTGATTCTTTGTTGGGGACCCTGGAGCATGAACCCTGGCAGAATGGCTCAGAGCATTTTTTTCCCCCAAAGAAGAAAGAGGTTTCACAGTGTGCACCTCCTCCCAGTGGGTTCTGTGACCCTGAGAAAGTGACGTGTGGGAACGCAGCACAGGTCTGCCCCTTGGCTAGAGCCACACTCCAGCCCTGCACATGGGGCCCCTGTCCCCGGCCTCTGCACGCAGGAGGCCATGAGCTCCCTCTCCCCAAGTGCTGGCCATCAGAAATGTGCCCCGTCATCCCCAATGTCCTCTGCAGTGGGGGCGGGGAGCAAAATCACCCCCCTGACTGAGAACATTGTTCTAGATGACAGGGTGGGCAGCTGCTACCCCTTTTCCTTCCTCCCTCCCCTACACCCCGCCCTTCTAGGCTGGGCTCATGGGTTGTGGCTGATAGGCGCTCTGATTCTGGCGGCCATCACAGTGGGTGCCTCGCCTTCCCCAGACCACACTCTCCATGACAAGATGGCGTCATTTTCACTGCGTCACCCCTGCACCAAAGCCAGACGTGCTCAGCATGCCTAACCAAGTCCACCATTTTGCCCAGACCAGAACATGGGCATTGCGCAGTTACCAGACCTGCCTGAGAATGGGAATTAGGTTTGAGGGATCATCCCTGGCAACAGGTGGGGGGCCGAGGGGGGGCGACCAGGACCACCACCACCAGGTTACCGAGAGTTAACAACCACAGGAAAGTGTGGGTGGACAGAAAATGACAGAAGAGCCCTCCCCATCACTGTCGCAGTTGTCACACATTACATGCCACCTGTAGAGGGAGGGCTGGTGGACTGCCTGCCTCAGGTTTGCCTCCTGCAGCTCTGCCCACGTGCAGGGAGGCAAACAAGTGGCCCTCTGCAGCCACGCAGCCAAGGGGCAGGGGCTGGCCCCAGAGTGTGGCGCAGGTAGCGGAGAGGGGCTCAGTGAGACCCCTGGAGACCCACCTTCAATCTCGCACTGTGAGATGCGGCACTCAGCCACCCCGGAGGCGTTTCATTTGCAAAGACAGGGGTGGAAACACGCACCTGTGTTGCCTGGGGCACGGCCATCTTCCTGCCAAGCCGGGTCACCACCTGCCCCTTCCCTCTTGCTGGAACAGCCCCCTGGAACGCCAGGAAGCTGCCAGTCCCCCAAGCACAGCCCCAAACACCAACCCCTTCGATGTTCCAAGTCTGGGAGCCCAAGGGGACCCTGTAGATGCCCCAGACCCCTCGTTTTACACAGAAGGGAGGACTCCATCACCGTGGTGACGAAGGACATTACTAGCTCTGGGACCCCGACCCCTGACGCTTTCTATGGGTCTCCCAGCCACCCCCCCCCCGCCCTCCTCCCTCCTGCCCTCCCCCCCGCAAAGGAAAACCTCAAAAGTTAGACTTTCTACACACCCGAGGAGAGGTGTACTGGGCATGAAGCCTGCTCAGATGCAAAGAGAGGGACTTTTAGGGCTCAGTGGCACCCACCTTTCCGGCTTCCGCCGTGGGACGCACGCAGTTGTTCTTGCGGAAGCCAGCGCGGCACTTGGCGGCCCGGTAGATGCGGCAATAGACGAAGAGCACCACGAAGAGCGGCAGGAAGAAGGCGCTCACGGTGGAGAACAGGGTGTAGGAGAGCTCCTGGCTCACCTGGCACACCTGCTCGCCATCGGAGTACAGCTCCCCCCAGCCGAAGACCAGCGGCGCCAGCGCGATGACCGTGGCGACCGACCACGTCACCACGATCAGGGCGTTGCAGACGCGCCTGCGCACGCGCAGCGTGTAGTTGACGTGGCGCGTGATGGACCAATAGCGGTCCAGCGCGATGGCCGTGACATTCCAGATGCTGGCGGTGCAGCAGAGCACGTCAAACGCCACCCAGATCTCGCACAGCCGCTGACCCAGGTGCCAGCGCCGGCTGGACAGCTCGTGCACCAGGCTCAGCGGCATCACCACCGCGGCCACCAGCACGTCTGAGACGGCCAGGGACGCCACCAGGTTGTGCGGCACACGGTGGAAGGTGCGCACCCGGGCAATGGTCGCCAGCACCACCAGGTTCCAGGCGAACGTGGCTGCCACTAGGCAGCCCAGGAAGGTAAGGGCCAGCACCCCCCAGATTGAGCGGCCGGGCTGGCTGGGGGGCGAGTCTTCTGAGCCCATGCTGAGGTTGGACTCCGGAGGGGTCGGGGTGTCGATGGAGCAGTTGGTGATATTCTCCGAAAAATCCATCTCTGGGTCAGGAGACTGGCCCGAGGTGCGTGCAGAGAGGGGTTCAGGAGGACTGAAGGTGGTCTCTATGCTCAAGGGTTTCTAGGGAATGCCGTTGAGCATCTGTAGATTGCGTGGAGGAGAGGGAGGCAGGTCTGAACTCCTCAGTGGAGCAGAACCTCGGGGCTGCGTCTCTCAGCCTGGGGCTCCTCGCTTCGGAGGAGACAGCGGTCTGGTCACCCAGAGCCGCGCATCTCCCAAGTCTGTGAGAAGCTGAGCGCTGCGGAGCGTGCGTGTGGATGCTCGGAGAGGTTGGTGCGTCAGAGCAGGACTTCCAGGCGCACAGCCTATCCGCCCGCCCCTCTCTCTCTCTCCAAACAGCTGCAGGCGGGACCTGCCTCCTGCCAGTCTCCCGCCCCCGCCCCCGCCCCGCAGAGCCCACCGGGACCCGACTTATCAAACTGGGGGGTCCAGCCTACGTAAGACATCAGCTGATAAGGTCGCCCCTCCCCGCCTCTAGCCCGGAGCATGCCATGCTGGCGCTATCCGTGGTGCTGCTGCCCCTCCGCGCCCCCCAGAACCCCGGCGTGTGGTGCTGTCCATGGTACCGCCGCCTTTCCCCTGCAATGAGTTTTCTGTGGGGAACAAGTTTCCCAATGAACTTTCCTTGAAACGTTCCTCTAGCCACCCGCTACCCACGTCCTGCTAGGGGTGGTCTGCGTGCCCCGAGAGCGTTCTCAGCTTCCCGTAGGTGCTAGTCCATAATGCAAATGTTCGAGTTTAGGGTCGCTGGCCTTCCTTCTCTGGAAGGATTCAGTTCCTTATTGCCTCCCTCTTTCACCCCCTCCCCAGTGCTTCCCATAAAGAGCATTTTTCTTTAAGGATAAAACACAAGATATATCAGCACTTGCTGCTGTTCCTAGAGAGGCTGACGTATGGGAGCCAGAACGTTTAATCCACTTTCTAGAATCACGGAGAAGCTGCACGGACTCTTCAGAGGGCTCTGCCCAATCTGCTTCCAGGCCAGGGAGAGTTGGAGATTGTCCTAAAAGCACCATCTCACTTAAAGGGAGACATTGAGTCCTTTCTCGCCACACACTCACATCCATAGTCGCCGAGAAACCACCCAACGCGCCTTCCTGGAAAGTATGATTTAAAGCACTTCACAGAGGTGACACAAAGGAAATAAAAGAGCATTAAGCATTTTTTAATTTTATCTTATCCTCGCCTGAGGGCATATGCATTGATCTCAGAGAGAAAAAACGGGGGAAGGAGGGGAGAGCTGTAGGTAGATGTGACAGAAACATCTGTTTGCTGCCCCCATACTTGCTCCAGCTGGGGACCAAACCCCCAGTCTTTTGGTGTATGGGACGATGCTCCAAGCACTGAGCCACCTGGCCAGGGTGCAGGAAACATTTCTAAATGCACACAGTGGGTGTCCTGAGATCCTGCACATTTACAGTTGGTGGGCCACAGGTTTGTCCAGAAGCCGTTTAAACGATTGGAAAGGAGAAACATATGTTCGTTTCTATGGGTGTAAAGCGAAGCCACTGGGACCCCGCAAAGAGGACGCCATTGGGAAATGTTGATGAGAGTGTTTTTTATTCAATGCAAGATGATTTGCAGCGATGCTTCACCAAATATCCCTTAAGAGCAGCAGATTGTGGCTGCCTGTTATGTGGTCACAGAACCCCAAGATGTCAACTATGAAACCTCTTCTTTGAAAGAAAATTGCTCTGAGCAGTTCTGCGGGGGTTCGTGTTTCAGGGTCCCTGAGCTGGAGGAATGGTGCACTGCATTTCAGGTAGGCAGGCCTAGACCATGGTGTCTCTCCATAGGGATCTTCAAAGGCATCATGCGCTTGCAATCATATTCCCCTCCAGCAGGGGGTAGTGCAGCAACCTTACTGATAGTTAAGTGAGCAGCTGTCTAATCAGGGACCGAGCCTGGGATACCTGAGGATGCTCCGTGAAAACTGGAGTGTCAGAAAATTAAAAACCAAGTAGGATGCACACACAAGAAAGCCGTCCATCCAGGGAAGTGTTTCCAGAAGAACCAAAGTCTGTTAAGAAATGCAGGGTCTTTTTTAAAAAAGAGTTTGTTTATTTATTTATTTTTAGAGAGAGAGCAAGGGAAGGAGAGAGGGAAACACCCATGTGTGGTTGGCTCTCGTGCGCCCCCTACTGGGGACCTGGCCCACAACCCAGGCATGTGCTCCAACTGGGAATTGAATCAGCGACCCTTTGGTTAGCAGGCTGGCATTCAATGCACTGAGCCACACTATCCAGGATGAGAAATTCAGGTTTATGTCCTACGGACTCAAAGGAACAATCAGAACATTCCAGCTTTTTATCTTAGAGCATGGTCATGATTTAAAGCATTTAATATGTAAACAGGTACAAAACTCCCACCTGCCATGAACTACCTCTGAAGTGCCAGCTTGAGGAACACAATTGATTAGTGGAATTGTACCTCCATTCCTCCAAAATCGTATGCTCAAGTCCTAACCCTGTACTTCAGAATGTAGCTGTATTTGGAAATAGTTATTATTATTAATACTCACCTGAAGATATGGTGATTTTAGAGAGTGAAGAAGGGAGAGGGGGAGGGAGGGAGACAGACATCGATCTGTTGCCTCCTGTGCACACCCTGGCCAGGGATTGAGCCCCCAAATTTCTGGCGTGCAGACAACTCTCCTGCCACCTGAACCACCCGGCCAGGGCTGCAGATAGGATCTTCAGAGGTGACGACATGAAAATGAAGTGAGCTGAACTAACAGCTTTTTTAATGAAGCACCATTTTGATTTGAAAGTGCTCCCGAGGGATGACCCTTTATGATTCAGTCTGAGGTATCTGGTGGGTAGTTTTCTCCAGACAAATGGAGTGAGCCATCACTTCGCGGTAAACAACTGGCGGGCTTGGGGAGCTGGCAGGAACTTAGAGCTTTGAAAGGAAAATTGGGAGTTTGGAAGACTCCCATCTGCCACTGTGAAATTGACAGCTTCCCAATACTGAGAGACCTTTGTGATGAGGTTGATGGTGCTGTGAACAGGTGTGATTATTTTTTGGATACTGTATAATGATTTACTTTCAGATTGGGAGGGTCTGTATGATTCAAATGTCCAAATGACCAGGGGCGGTGTTACAAAGCTGCAGAAGATAAAAGATCCATTTCAAAGGGAAAAACAGAACAATGGTTTTTTTTTTTTTTAACTCAACAGAGCACAAAAATGTGCATGATTTCAGATTTCACACTGCAACAAACCTTGAAGAAACTGCCATTTATTGGATTTTTGCAGTACCATCACAGAAAAATGTCTATAATTACCCAAAAAGATGATTGAAATCCTCCTCCATTGTCAGGCTCTGCAGTGGCCTGGGCGGTACAGGCCAAGGTCGGCCCCCCACCTGTGTTCTACCTGGGCCACCCAACCTCAGCTATGAAACAATCTGAGAAGGGCTGCTGCTGGTGCTGGGCTTGGAGAGTCCCCGGCGAAGCTGAACTGTCCAAACCGTGACTCTAGGCAGGCTGCTGCTAGGGCTGTGCCTGGGGCCACTTAGCAAGAAGTGCAGGGAGCTGGGGGCTCACTGAGATGCGCTGTTGCTTGTTTGAGAGGATTTAGGAAGTTGTGAAGCAGGAGCCAAGATCAGCCATTTATATGCAAAAGTCACAGTTCACGGGTTGGGTGGAAGTGGAGCCTCAGGGGATCTCCAGGCTGGGGCAAACAGAGTGAGCCAGGTTGATGGAGACTCAGATGGGGCACCCACCTGCCTGCTCTGTGGCTCTGTGGTGGAGCGGGCTCAGAAGAGGGGCAGTGGCCTCTGTCTGCCTTTTTGTCGGGGGAAAGCTGCTCCCCAGCTCTCGCCTTGCTGCCAGACACTCCAGTCTCTCCCCGTGCGCCACCGGTGCCTCGCACGCGGCGACCTTGGTGCTGGGGCCCAGAGGGAGTGCGTCTGGGCACATCCATGTGCGGTCCTTTGAGGGCAGCTGCTTGGGACTCCAGAAATTCCTTCCACTGGCTCAGTCCCTGCTGGTTTCCAGAGCCAGAAGTTCTGGGGGCTTATCTTCCTGGCGCTGGAACCCCAGGCTGGGGGGCCTGGTGTGGGGCTGGGACTCCTCACTCCCGAGATATCCCTCCGGATTTTTTATCCACCACACGTGGGTGTGGGACCAGCCGGTTTCACATCTCTGCTCCTCCTGCCAGTCTGGATGGATGTGGTTTCCTTCTGTAATTCCATAGCTGCCAGACCTCCATTCAGCTGGATTTCTGATGTTCCTGAGTGATGGTTGTTCTATAATTTAGTTGTAATTTTGACGCGGTTGTGCAAGAAGCTGAGCTGTGTTTGCCTGTGCCGCCATCTTGACCGGTCAAAAAAAATTTTTTTTTTTGAAAATCGTTCTTTTCCAGAAGGATGTCATGTATGTAAACATGTAATGAGTTGATTCTTTTATGTTCAGTGCATTCATACACAAATATGTTTTCAGTGTTTCCTTTAAGTTTATATTCCAGTAAATACGCATAGATGAAACCCATGTCAGCAAAACCTCTTTGAGATACTCAATAATTTGAGTAGAAAGGAGTCCTGTGACCAAAATGTTCAAAACACCGCTGTTGCAGGCGCTTGTCAGAACATCTCAGGGACCACGATGTTGATGCAGACTGCACTCGGGCTGGGTGAGCAAATCTGTCAGTGTCCTTGTAAAATGCGTGTGCTCGGAAGGGTGAGTAATCAGTCCTAGGAAGACTCAGGTCCCTGTGATGTCAGGGTATCACAGGTGGGCACAGGTAATTGATCGGGACAAGAATTGAACCGAACACACAGAGTGTACAGCAGAGAACATGGGAGCAGGCCACCTCCAAGCAGAGATTGACCTCCTGGGCTGGAGGGATTCTATTCTTATGGGGTGGATCCTTCCTGGCGAGTTTTGGCGGGCTTTTACCACGCATGTGCAAGTATTTGTTTCACTTTAAAGCTACTGCGCATGTGGTCTCCCCTGATTTTCCCTGATTGGCCACCAGGGAAGGGGGTCCCACAACGTTACTGAATGGACCTCCCCTTCTCCTGGGGTCTCCTGTACTAGGTTCGCCTTGCTCACCGCCAGGGAATTATAGCTCTCCATGTCAGAGATTAATGAAAAGGAAAGGAATTATTTATTCAAAAGTTATATAGACTTAAGAGTAATGACTTAATGTCTTCTTTAAAATCCCAAAGTCCCTTAAAACACACACAAACACACACAGTCCTTCCTTACCCTCTTTGTCCGGTCTGGGGTACCGTATCTCAGGAAAAGAAATAGAAGTCCATGGCTCAGGCAGCCCCTGGTTCTTCCCAGTCCTCCGTGCTTGGCGGGTAGACCTCCCTCGGTTCCTGGCGCCATTAGCTGTGTTGCCGGGTTCTCCATTTCTTAATCCCAAGCCACGTGGCACCTTCTCCTGGCCCACCAGCAAGAGTCCTTCCCCCTTTCCTTCCTGCAGCGTCTCTCCTGCATTCTTCCAAACTGCTAAGAGAGAGCTCTGCATCGCTGCTACATCTTGCTTTCTGGCTTCCTAAGCTGCGTGGTTCCTCTTGTCATGGCTGCCACGTCCAGGTTTAAATCCCAGCGCCAGTCTCCCTCTGCAGCCCCATTTCCAGCTCCTCCCACATCGGCTACACCTGCCAGCACTCCCTATTTCTCCAGCTTTACGGGGCTGCCATGTTAACTGTGGGCAGGCGGGGCCCCATGGCGTGGAGCCAATCATCGCCAAGCTCTCACGCAGGCGCTGTGACCAGGGTGAGTTGCCTCCCAGTTACACCATAGGTGGAAGTCACTCCCACGTCCAGGGCTCAAAGCCTGGCCACAGCTATTTAACATATCCATGAAACCCATTAAAAAGTTATAGATATGTTAAATGACCCTGCCAGAGGTTATCTGCAAAGCTGTTGCAATGCAAAACAGCTCAATGGCCCTGCTCCACGCATCCCATCCCCCAGCTCAGACTTGTGGGGGTGAGGACATCCTATATTTTTTAATATTTTCTGAATACCTTGAGTTCTGGACCCCGTTGCAAATCCTTCTGTGGGGGCCCCCCTGGTTGCACCCTCTTACAAGGGGTCCCCTGGTCTGGGGCATGCCAGGACATTCTCCTCCAATGCAGGAGGAGAACGATTGCATCAGAGACTGCCGACCCTCCCAGGGAAGACTCCAGCTCGGTGGTGGCTTTGGGCGGCTCGTTCCACCCTCGAGATTGCTGCTCTGGTCACCTCCCTGGCTGCGTGGGAAGACCACCAGCTTGGGGAGGGGGTGAAAGCAAGAAGGGGCTCCACAGGGCCCTTGCGCTTGAACTTGGGAATGGGCAAAACGCGCCCCCGCACCAGGTCAGCCTGCGACCGGGAAAGACTCCGTGTAGATTGTATGATGAACACCACTAATGGAGTCGCAGTATAGACTCCCAGACCCCCCTGCACAGGAGACAGCGCCCCCTTCGGCAAAGCGGCGAGTGGTGTGCCAGCGCCCTGTGCAGATGGGACCCCCGAGCCTGGGACACTAGGTGACGGTGGAACGAGACACAATCAACATGAGCTGGGTCCCCGAGGTCCCCTTCCCCACGAGATGGGCTCCCAGAGGAGGAGGATACCCCCAGCAGCAACCTGGCCTAGGACGGAAGTAGTCACGGCTGAGCTAGGGGACGGCCCGCCTGGTCACCCGTCACTGTGTGCGCCCCTGGCTCGTAGCTCAAAGCCGACAGGGCACGAGACAAGCTGGGGGCGGTTCCCAGGGCCTTAGCGGGGTGTGCTGGTCCGAGCCGAGGGAAGCCCGCGGCATCGGGCCCCAGTCGGGGTGGCCCTGAATTCAGGACAGTGCCGCCCACGGGCGGGCTGTGGGTGGTGCACCTCATCGTCCACTGCGTGTGGTCGAGGAGTGGCCAGTGTCCTGAAGTCTGGAGGCTGCCATGTCGGGAGGAGGGAGGCGTGTGGACGAAGCAAGGAAAACGTGCCTAAAACACCTTTCTTTTGTTGAGAGTATTGCAGATGTCCCCATTCCCACCCTCCTCGCTTTGCCCACCTCGACCCAGCTCCTGCGCCCCCTTGTGGCCGTCCATGGATTATGCATGTTTGTTCTTAGGCTAGTCCCTTCCTTCCCTTTTTTATCATCCGTCCCGGCTCTTTCTCCCCTCCAACAGCTGTCAGTCTGTTTCGTGTGCTCCTGTCTCTATTTCCATTTTGTTCGTCAGTTCATTTTGCTCATTCGATTCTAGATATGAGGGAAATCCTGTGGTGCTTGTCTTTCTCCGACTGGTTTATTCCACTTAGCATGACACGCTCTAGATCCACCCAGACTGTCGCAAAGGGTAAGAGTGCCTTCTTTTTCACGGCTGCGTAGTATTCCATTGTGTAAATGTACCATGGCTTTTTCATCCACTCACCTACTGGTAGACTTCATATGGGCTGTTTCCAGATCTTGGAAATTGTAAATAACGCTGCAGTGAACATAGGGGTGCTTATGTTCTTTCTGATTGGTATTCAGGAATCTCAGAGTAAATTCCCAGCAGTGGAGTCGCTGGGTCCAAAGGCAGTTCCATTTGTAATCTTTCGAGGAACCTCCATACTGGTTTCCATAGGGGCTGCACCAGCCTGCATTGCCCCCAACAGCGCATGAGGGTTCCCTTTTTCCACATACTTGCCAGCACTTGTTTGTTGACATAAAATACCTTTCACTTTATTTTATTTTTTTAGAGAAGTTAATGTTTTTATTTTTTCTTTTTAAAGTATATTTCATTGATTATGCTCTTACAGTTGTCTCGTTTTTTCCTCCCCTTTATCCACCCTGCTCTGCACACCTCCTCCCACCAGCAGTTCTCCCCTTGGTTCATGTCCATGGGTTGTACATATAAGTTCTTTGGCTTCTCCATTTCCCATACTATTCTTAACCTCCCCCTGTCTGTTTTGTACCTACCATTTATGCTTCTTATTCCCTGTACATTTTCCCCCATTCTCCCCTGCCCACTGATAACCCTCTGTGTGATCTCCATTTCTGTGATTCTGTCCCTGTTCTAGTTGTTTGCTTAGTGCATTTTTGGGTGGGTTTTTTTTTTTTTAGATTTTTATTTTTATTTTTTATTTTTAGAGAGAGGGGAAGGGAGGGAGACAGAGAGGGAGAGAAACAGCAATGTATGGTTGCCTCTCACATGGCCCTCACGGGGACCTGGCCTGCAACCCAGGCATGTGCCCTGACTGGGAATCAAACCAGTGACCTTTTGGTTCGCAGCCCACACTCAATCCACTGAGCCACACCAGCCAGGGCTTTTGGGTTTTTTTTTTTTAGATTCAGTTGTTAATAGCTGTGAGTTAGTTGTCATTTTACTGTTCATATTTTTTATCTTCTTTTTCTTAGATAAATCCCTTTAACATTTCATACAGTAAAGACTGGGTGATGATGAACTCCTTGAACTTGACCTTGTCTGGGGAGCACTTGATCTGCCCTTCCATTCTAAATGATAACTTTGCTGGATAGAGTCATCTTGGATGTAGGTGAAGCCTTTCATGTAGTCAAGCCTTTCATGACTTGGAATACTTCTCTCCAGCCCCTTCTTGCCTTAAGGTTTCTTTTGAGAAATCAGCTGACAGTCTTATGGGAATTCCTTTGTAGGTAACTGTCCTCTTTTCTCTTGCTGCTTTTAGGATTTTCTCCTTAATTTTGATCTTGGGTAATGTAATTATGATGTGCCTTGGTGTGTTCCTCCTTGGATCCAGCTTCTTTGGGACTCTCTGAGCTTCCTGGACTTCTTGGAAGTTTATTTCCTTAGCCAGATTAGGGAAGTTGTTCATTATTTGTTCAAATAAGTTTTCAATTTCTTGCTCTTCCTCTTCTCCTTCTGGCACCCCTATGATTTGGATGTTGGAACATTTAAAGATGTCCTGAAGGTTCCTAAGCCTCTCCTCATGTTTTTGAATTCTTGTCTTCTCATTCTGTTCTGGCTGAATGTTTTTTTCTTTCTTCTGCTCCAAACCATTGATTTGAGTCCTGGTTTCCTTCCTGCCACTGTAGGTTCCCTGTGCATTTTTATTTCACTTTGTATAGCCTTCACTTTTTCCTGTGTTTTGCATCTGTAGTCAATCATTTCTGTGAGCATCCTGATTACCAGTGTTTTGAACTCTGCATCTGAAAGATTGGCTATCTCTTCATCACTTAGTTGTATTTTTGGAGCTTTGACCTGTTCTTTCATTTGGGCCATATTTCTTTGTCTGTTTGTGCCTTACATTATAAGGGGCAGAGCCTTAGGTGCTCACCGGGGCGGGGCAACCCACGTTGCCGAGTTGTGATGCTGTCTGTGGGGGAGGGGTCTGGGAGAGAAGACTGATGCTTGCTCGGCTCTCCGCTGGTTTTCAGTCACTTCCCCCGCTACCTGCAAGCAAATTGGGCCCTTCTGGTGCTGATTCCTGGGTGAGTGGGTTTGTGTACATTCTAGGACCCTGTGGGTCTCTCCAACAAACTCTCCTGTGAGGCTCAGGGTTTCTCCTGCTGCAACCCCCACAGGTGTTTTCAGTCAGAGGCTTTGAGGCTTTATTTCCCCGAAATGGAAGCCTGGGTTATGGGTCTGTCTCACTCCCCAGTTGCTCCTCCTGGTTTATCCACACACAATTGTGAGACGGCCCCTCCTCCAGCTGCCGCCTCACCGTGAGTCCTTTCTGCTCGGCTCCCCATCTCTGCCTCTCCTACCGGTCTGGGTGAATGTTCTTCTTTAAGCCCTTGCTTGCCGGACTTCCATACAGTTCCATTTTCTGTCAGTTCTGGTTGTTTTTTGTTCCTAATATCCTCAGGGAGCATCCCACAGACTGGCCCACTGATGGCAGAGTGGCTGAGCCAGCTGGTGACAGTTGCCTGTATCTATTAAAATGAACAAGGCGCATAGTCTGTGATGTGGTGACCCATCTCTTGGGATCGAGATTTGATCTTACAGAAATAAAAGCACCATTCTTTTTATTTTTTAATCGTCACCTGAGGATATTTGTGTTATTAATCAGAGAGAGAGAAGCATGAATCAGTCGGTTGCTTCCTGTACTCGCCCTGGCCAGGGATCAAACACACATCCTAGGCATGTGCCCTGACTGGAATCGAACCCACAACCTTTGGGTGTACGGGACAACGCTCCAACCAGCCGAGCCATCTGGCCGGGGCCAGAGTGCTACTTCTAACTGTAGACCAAAACTGTTTATTTCAGAGTTGTTTGTGGCGGTCCAAAGCTAGAGCTCCCTCTGTAGGTAGGCACCAGGTTGCAGTTCCATGAATTATGGTGGAGACAGGACAGGGATGCATACATGTTTTCCTACATTAGATGCATCCACATGGAGGTGTGCTGTGATCTATTAACTGGTAACTCATTGCGCAGTAACGTTGTTGAAATAGAAGGGGGCAGAACTCTTCATGATCTGGTGTGCGTGTCCGTGCAAGCAGAGAAAGGGACAGAGGGACGCTGATGTCCCCTCCCCAAGACAAAGCCTCGGTTACCGAGGGCCACTGCCATCCTCCGTCGTTGGCCACTGGGAGGGGAAAAAGAAATTGAGGCGTTGATTCTTGTATGTGTCCCGACCAGGGATTGAACCCACAACCTTGGCATATCAGGACGACTCTCTCACCAGCTGAGCTAGCCGGCCAGGGGGAACGATACCTCTTATGTCAGCCAGGTCGTAGGAAGGTGGGAGGGCGCAGAGACAAACACGTGAGCCGCCGCAGAAGCACGTCCATGTCAGAGGAAGGAAGAAATACCCGTCACCGTGGCAGCGGCGCTTCTCCCCGCAGCTGCTCCTGGGGTCGTGGCTGGAAATCACAACACTTCCTCCCACCACCCGTCCCCTGATTCCTTTGCCTTTAGCAAGCACCTGGCTGCGCATGTGTTGTCATGGTTACCGTGGGCTCTAATCACACGGGATGGGACTACCGAGGGTCCCCTGTGTTCCAACAGAAGCGCGGACGTGAAGGAGACAAGTCTGCCGGCCAGCGGTCAGGCGGCCGTAGGTGGCCCCACATTATCACAGGGTGGAATGAGGGGAAAACAGGTCTGGGAACATGGGGCAAGGTAATAGAGGGCCATGAAAGGCCATGGTAAGGGGTGGTACAAATAAGCTAGAATGTTTTGCTAATGGAAATGAACATCTTCACACACAAAAATGAGTGTCTTAAACTGTAATTATTAGGAACCAAATTATGATCGCAAGAGGCAGGGTGGAATCAGTTATGTATCCAACATCAAACACTCCCGAGTTAACCCTTCCTGTAACATGTTTTTCTTGGCTGACGCCAACTTCCTCAAGTCTCCGTTCTTAGCACTAAAGAAACAAAGAGAGAGAATGACACTGAGTGAAGCAAGAGGGAGGAATTAGAAAGAAAGGGGGAGCCCTGGCTGGTGTGGCTCGATGGATGGAGTGCTGGCCTGCGCCAGTTCGATTCCCAGTTAGGCCACATGCCTGGATTGCAGGCCAGGCCCCCAGTAGGGGGCGCGTGAGAGGCAACCACGCATTGATGTTTCTCTCCCTCTCTTTCTGCCTCCCTTCCCCTCTCTCTGAAGAGAAATAAATAACATCTTTAAAAGGAAAATAAAAAGAAATGGGGAAAATTGGGAAGAAAGTATAGAGAAAGGGAGGAAAAGAGGTTCTTGGCGTAAACCCACTCAAGCGCCTGATAAAGGCTGACATTTCTGTTCGCAGTTGTGAGTCTTCGTTTAGCATTCAGAAAGCTGGGATAGATCCGTTCACATCGGAAAATATTTGATTCAGGATATAAGCAAGTCTTCCTAAAATGAGTTCCAAGAAATGACCACCTAGATGAATCTATTGCGGGAAATGGGCAAAATTGATGGATTGGTTTTCACGTCTGCTCATCCCTGATGAATACATAAATACCACCACTAAAGACAGTCTAAATAAGCTTTTTTCTCTGATTCCGATGAACATGGTACGGCTAAATGGAACGAAATCCACAAATTATGGAGCCGAAAGTAAAAGGTGAATGTTCAGTTTTTGATGATGTTACTAGACACGATATTCTCCAAAACATCGATCATTTTCTTTAGAAATGGAACACGGAACTGAACACTGTCCCCACAGCCCTCTGATTTTTTTTTTTTCAATGCTGCTATAAATTCTCCTGCTCAGAAACCTATTAGAATTACCCAGAACTCTATTAAGTCATTTAGTGGCTAAAATGGTGGCCTGAGCAAAGTGTTCTAAAAACACCATGCTGTTGTGTCCACGGAGCTTGTTCTTTGCTTTTCAAGGCCTTGGTTTCCTTTCTCTCCACAGGTGGGGAGCCGACTCTTTATTCTACGGGAGCAAGTAAGGAGAGTAGGAGCCAGATGAATGCCGGCATCTTCAACTCTCAACCCCGAGGAGTTTTTCTGAGGCTGTGCTTGAAGTGGCAGCAACTCAAGGTCACCAGTCAGAGCGTGCCCACGGCTCCCTCCCTGCGGTGTTCTTGCGGTTCGCCCCACAGCCGCCCTGTTCCCCATCGTCCTTGTCTTCCTGAAGGGTAGCGTTATTAAGTTAAAAAAGAAAAATGAACGGCCGTAAAACCGAGGAAGGAATGAACTCGTGACCCCTACTCAGAAAATGAGAGTATTAGAATGTCCAGGTAGTTGGTATTTTAGTATCTTAAAACATGTGTCTTTGGAAGTGAGGGACACTCCTGTAGGCTCACAGTCCCTGACTGTGTTCTGAAGTTAAAACTTCTTGGTCCCGGAGAAGACAAAAAAAAAAAAAAGAGTATTCGAATGTATTTAAGGAAACACGTACCTGGTTTTGCGACTGTTTTCTGAGGTGAATGGGTGTTCATTCACAGGAAAGGTTATTGCACATTGAAACGTCTGCCTTTTTTGTAATGAAAAAGGTTTTTATTAATATCTTGGGAAAATGCCCCTAAAATCCCTGTATTTGTCTTGACAGACAATGGATTCTTTCAGCTTCTTTCAGGTGAGTGCTAATCTTTTTTCTCTCTGCCAACATCACTACACAATAGGCGTTCACATTTGATATCCTATGAACAAATTTCACTAAGACTTTATTCATTTTCACCTGTGCCGTGGTAATAAGCCTCAAATTAAACGGCTCCATCAAGACTCAGCAGCTGGCGCCGGGCCCCACTGCGCAACCCAAACTGAAAAACGATTATTTGGGGAGGCCTCATAATTATCCGAGATAAAATGTTGGCAGCCAGGAGATCCATACTTTCCAAGATCTGAGAGAAAATTTAATGAAAGTGCCACAAATATATTACTTAGGATGATTGTTTGCACTTAATATGAGGCTGTGTTCTCTCTGGACTTCAAAGTCTGGACTAATTAATTAGCCCGAATTCCCCTGTTTTCCTCGTGGTCAAGCATCTAGACAGGCCTCGTGGGATCCGAGCTGTCACAGCCGACTGGAGATGGGAGCCGGCGGGCCAGCGGCCCCAGGGGGCAGTTGACACCTGTTGGGTGTTGGTCTGGGTTTCTGCCCCGGGTGAGCTGGCGACCCCAGGGACCCCGAGTCAGCAGACTGGGCCGAGGCAGGCTCGGCCGCTGCCTGTTTGTGTAAATAAGCTCTACCGGTCGTACACACGTTAACTACGGCTGTTTCCAAGCTGCCGCAGCCCTTCGAAAGTCAAAGCGGAGACTTTTATGAACCATGACGCCTGAAGTGTTCTCCCTGGCCCTTTCCAGAACGCGCTGGCTGGCCCCGGACCTAACTTCTCCAACCGGTGTTTCCCGACCTGCAAACTGAGACGGAGTGGTCACCGCGGAGCAGCTTCCTGAGCTGTGGTGAGATTTACGTCTGCACAGAGGTCACTGCCCTTGGTGACAACTTCACTCCAAGGTGCACAGTCCCTGCCAGCGACACCGATCTGCTCCAAAACATCCACGTCTCCTCCTGGAGTATTTACCCATCACCCGCTTGACATCAGCACCCTAGGGAACAGCGGGGTGGGGGGCACCCCGGGGAGGGGCAGATGGCCTGCTTCAGTGAGTAGTGGAGGGGTCAGGTGGTGGGGCGGGGTGTTGGGCGGCCCAGGGTCAAGGCTGTCTGGAATTTTCAGTGTCAATAATGGGATGGAGTCAAGCTCCCACATTGGAGGTCCCCTCCAGCGCTCTTCGCTCTCCACACCCCCAGGACGGTTCACGGACGCCTGGACCAGCCGTGATCCTGGTTGGAGATGGACCCTGGTTGGAGCTGTCACGCGGAGCTGGTTTGGTCATTTTTGACCCCTGCCCCATAGCCTCCAGTCAGGGAGTTTGTTTATAGCCATGCACAGAGCGGGCCAAAGAAATCCTGTCTCAACCAGACGTGTTTCCTGAAATGGGACCTTGACCTTGGCCGCAGGGTGAGGAGGAAACAGCTGTGCGGGCTGCTACATGGTGAAGGTCAGAAGGACAGGCAGATGGACGGTCTGTGCAAAGCCATGGAGATGAGGTGAAGAAAGCCCCATTGCTGGTCTGGTGGGAAGCGCGTGGACGAGGGGCTGGGCAAGGGCAGGGGCCGGAGAGGAGCCGGGTGCGGGGGTTGGTGGTGGCGGCGGCTGGGCTGTGGGTGGAGTTTGCAGGTGGCCGCCTGGACTGGACTTGCCTCGCCAGGCAGTGACGAGCTTCTGCAAGTTTGGGACGAGGGTGGTAGGCGGTGTCGGCTGCCCGCTTTTCTGAGCGGTGGAACTAGGCTGCTTCGCCTGCTATTAGCCTGAAGAGGAACTGGCCGTTCCCAAAGGGATCTAATCACAGACCAGCTTCTTCTGTCTCCCTCTCAGCCTATACATTTTCTTTTTTTACTGGCTAAGTGGGCAATTTATTTTTTATTTCTCAATTATAGCTGACATTCAGAATTCTTTTGTATTAGCTTCAGGCACACAGCATAGCAGTTAGACATTTACATGCCTTATGAAGTGATCGCTGGGTAAATCCAGTGCCCCCATGACCCCGCCCGTGGCTGCTGCAACATCACCGACTCTGTGCCCTGTGCCGGACTCGACACACCCAAGACTGTTCTGTAACTGCCGATCTGTGCTTCTTCCTGCCTCACCTTTCCACCCAGCCCCCCACCGCCCCTCCCCTCTGTCAGCCTATACATTTTTTTTTACGATTTTATTTATTTATTTTTAGAGAGAGGGGAAGGGAGGGAGACAGAGAGGGAGAGAAACATCACTGTGTGGTTGCCTCTTGCACGCCCCCTACTGGGGACCTGGCCCTGACTGGGAATCGAACCAGTGACCCTTGGGTTCACAGGCCGTCACTCAGTCCACTGAGCCACACCAGCCAGGGCAGCCTACTCATTCTTTGATAGGAAGTTGTCATCGATAGACTCTAATCTATGAGAAACATGGGTGGTTATTGTTTCTTCATGGGTAGCTTTTCCTGGAACTTCTCCAGAGTCCCACAGAAGTGCGGCCTGCCTGAGTGTTGGGTAATAATACGGGCGTGATAATTTGTAGTTTTAACGGGACTATTTCACCTGAAGTGTCACATGGTGTGCTTGAGTGTGACATTGTCACGTGACAGGATGACATGCTTATGATTTTATAATTAAAGATTTTGTAGTAAAAAAGGGGTGTGATTTGTGCCGGACTCCGTACTGGTCCGTGTGTCTTCCATGCGCCAGCCAGCATCCCCCTCTTAGTTCCTCCTTGCTTGCCACGTTCACTCCGGGCTGGGGACGAACTCAGGCTGCCACTGCCCGTGGAGGTGAGTGTCCCCACCGCTCCTTGTCCTCAGGGCCCTCCCAAGACTCGCCCCTCGAGGAGGCCCTCCCTAGTCACCCGGTCTGCTGCTCCCTGTGCGCCGGTGGGTCGGAGGGGGCTCGCTCACCCCACGGCGCACGGAGGTGCTCGGTCAAGTTCAGCTGGGCAGGCCTTCCTGTCTTCAGGCCGCTTTGTTTCACTCTGTACCTCAGGTTGCGCTTGACATCGTGTGCGCGCCTGGGCTTTCTCCGTGGATGCGGGCGGCGCTGACGCCGGGGCGCTGCGGGGCCGGTGAGACTGGCAGGTCTCTGCGCGACCCCGCCGGCAGGCGCTGCGGCGCACAGCAGCGGTCCCAGGCGCGT
>PVJI01002465.1:0-144796 GCA_004026765.1 Micronycteris hirsuta
CGGGAAATTTAGATCAGCCACAGCCAAGACGCTTCTGAGGTAAGCAAGCAAAATACAACCATAGAAACAATATAGAACCAGAGACATTGAAGTTTAGAACACTCTGGCAGTAACCAGAGGGGAAGGGGAAGGGGAGAAGGGGGACAAGGGTATTCAGGAACTGCAATGAAGGACACATGGACAAAACCAAGGGGGAGGGAGGAAGCAAGGGAGGGAGGTGGGTTTACCTGGGGTGGGGTGGGGGGAGGGTAAATGCGGACAACTGTAATTGAACAACAATAAAATAATTAAAAAAAATAAAAGTATAAAGTACATAAAAAAAAAAAAAAAGACAGGGTTTCAGTATGTTGATAGGCCTAATCCAGAAACTTCGTTTTTGCATGCACAGCACTTCCTGTCAGCAGTGTGCTGAGAGGTGACCAGGCTCATTCACACTGCTGGAGAGAGTCTGTTGGCAGGTGAGAAATACCAAAGCCCTGAACTCAGTTTTCTCAGTAACACAGGATGATGATCCCCCTTTTCATACAACAGCTAGAACTACCGAATGATAACAGAGTGATTATCTAAATCTGCCAGAACCCTTACTATGTCCTGGATGTGTAAAAATAGTTTCAAAATTTGCTTCTCCTTTCGTTTTTTTTTTTTTTTTTTAATTCAGATCATCGCCATTCTGGTATGAAATACAACCATTATTTCAGACATGCTATAATACATTTGAGAGCATTACAGCTTTCTGAGAAATAGTACATGCCCTCAAATCTGATTTTCATTACTTTAGTTGCATTATAAATAGATGCAACAGAACATTTTAGGCAATTCTTCAGATGCCTGACTTCATTCATTAAATGTCAGTTATTAAGAATTTCACCATATGTGGATAACCCTTTTCAAATATTACTATCAGCTACCACTATACCCCAATTTTTTAACCACATTTGTTCATCTTTTCATCTACATAAATAGGTCAGTAAACAAATCCTTGCCTGAATATAATTCTTGGGATAAAAAAAAAAACCTCTATATTGTTTAATAACTAGACAATTTCATACTTCATTGGACTTGAGGTTATCTATAGAAACTTTATCAGCCTCATATCCTCTTACAAGGAATCAACATCAAAATTCCTAACAAACTTAATTGGGAGTTCAGATTAGCCCCTTAAGTCCCACTGGTGAGCATAGCTCTAAGGGATCCCAAAGTGATGAGCATGCAGATTCTCTGTGGCCTTGTAAACTGTCCCATGGCAGTTATTCCTGTGTCTTCTGACAAAATCTCCTCTTTTCATCTACAAATAGTTTCTAGTTATGCCTAGAAAGGCACCAGAAAAGGGCCCACACTTTCAGGGAAACATGCAACTTCCTCAGTTATTGCCTATATGTACATATCCACTAGAATCACTTAACATTTTACATGACTCTCTCTTGGTTTTCAAGAAGCTCTCATTAATTTTCCAGAACTCTTACTCTACCTCTGATGGCAGCTCAGTGACTGAGGATGGGGCAGCATTATCCTTGGAACACATTTGGTGAAAACCTGCTGCGATCCAGGACCTTAAGTAAGGCCACCGAGGGACCTACTGCGCAAAATTCAAAGAAACACTCAATCTAGGCTCCCTCGAAGACTGTGGGAGTGAGTTTTTCATTCAATTTTGTACCCTAGGCACTTCACTTTTAAGAAAGTACTCCCTCTCAGAGCTGGCCAAGAACACTCTGGCATTTACAAGACTTCCACTGTAAATGACTCCTTAAAACAGCATCCAAGGTGCTGCTGCACTTGCCTCCCTCTGGTCCCAGCCCTGCCGTGGTCATAGTCTAGGAGGACCCTCAGAGAGCATTGCTCTACTTTTCCTGAAGGAACAATATGCTATCCATACGCTTTATATATTAAACCATAAGATCACCGGTGTCTTAGGGACTTGTAGTCAGAATCTACAACCCCAATGCAAGATAAAATTTTAACACCCTGTAAGTACTAAATACATCATTTTTGAATTGATAAATGAATGTAAATTGATTTTGCGGGTGTTCTGTGACAAAAGATTGTATGTATCCATAAAAATGACCATTGTTAACTGTACAATAAAGACCTGATATTAATATCACTAGAACGCACTGAAAACCTTTTGTGATATTTTGTGACCACTTCAGGAAGGAAAGGAGGACCTTTATACTTTAAATATAAGTAGGTAAATAAATGTATTAAGATTGTCACAAAAGATAGAAGGACTAAGATATAAATAAAGTATAAACATGCACAAGTAAATATGAAAATATGCACACACATATTAAAAATGTGTTTGCACCTAAAGTGGACATACTATCTAGTATTTTGATGTAATATTTTTAATGAATATTAATATATTCAGTGAAGTATATGAGTAAGTCTAGTATATCCAGGGAAATAGCAGCTAGTGGACAAGCAACCCCTGGCATTCCATGCAGCTACTGGCCACCAAAAAGTAGATTCAATGCTCATGTTTTTTTGTTTTTTTTTTTCACCTTTCTGTTTCAATCTCATGTCAGGGACAAACTCAGTTGGATTCCCAAAGCCTGTCATTATAGAAACAATGTTTCCAAATATATGGGCACATATTAAGTTTTGATATTACACATATAAGTATATGCGAATGAATAATAAATTCCATATGTGCTCTTAAATGGTAAATTTTGGTTTTCTTTTTTTTTTAAGATTTTATTTATTTATTTTTAGAGAGAGGAGAAGAGAGGGAGAAAGAGCAATGTACTGTTGCCTCTCACATGGCCCTCACTGGGGGCCTGGCCCGCAACCCAGGCATGTGCCCCAACTAGGAATTGAACCGGGACCTTCTGGTTCCCAGCCCGCGCTCAATCCACTGAGCTACACCAGCCGGGCTTGGTTTTCTTTTTTTAAATGATAAAGAATAAAATTCATTTGACCCAAAAAGTGTTATAATTAAAAAAAAGAAAAAGAATGGTGGAAATTTAGTAGGAGTAAGAGCAAAACATAAAGAATCAAGGCACTTGAGTATTATTAGCTGTGCCCTTTAAAGGCTTATAACCAGAATCTGTTGATTCTTGATACATGATACATTATACTTGATACATGTATCATGAATGCTCTAAGAAAAAGTTTATAGGAAGAGAAATATCAGACAGGGTAGATGGCACTAAAAACACCAAGCTTTTCCGAAAATGTATACTTTTTGACTCATATCTTCATAGGTTAACATTCTTAAGTGAAAGAAATATTAAGTTTCTGTAAAACTATATTATGAAACTTATTTTTTATGTCCACAAAAGACTGTTACAACATTCTGAAGCTCACTAGTCAAGCATTCACATAAAGAACCACCAGTACTACACTGGAAGTATGAGACATTGGTAAATCTTAGCATTTTAAGAGTTAACATGAGAGCAGAATCCCTTTGAGAGGATAAACAGAATAAAGTTCTGCAAGCTAGAGGTAATATTTCAACCACAGAGTTTATTGCACAGTTTCATTGCTAAGCATAGTGTATCCCACGGAACCACAGAAAATTACTATTGCTGTTCTTAAAGGTTGAGACTCCATCTCCTCCTGATAATTCCATAGTAAAATGAAGAAAATGTCTCTTGGCAGCCTCACTACACCTTTAATTTTTCATACCGAATGCCTTTTTTTTTTATTACTCATCTAAGGAAACTATGGAGAGTTATTATTTTTTCCAAAGTGGGAGATGATTCTCAGAATGTGTATTAGAAACCATCGCTTATTGAGTGGGAGGCGGGGGAAGAGGGTAGGGGGGGAAAGCTGCACTCCGAGGTTACAGATATAAACCAATACACTATTCATATTAGAAAATGTTCACCTGTAGATGATTAACCTTTCACTTCGGTTAATCACGGTTTCAATAAGTATTGTGTGCGAATTTCTTGCTTGTAGTTTTTAAGGCTCACATCCACACAGAAACATGACCACACACAGCAAACTGGTATGCTTTGCATTCTGAAGTGTGGTGTATGCACAGAATCGATGGCTGGTAACAAGATTATAATCGGAAAAGTTCTAGGGTTTCAAAGTCAAGAAGGACTCTGAGCTGAAATTCCCACACCAGATGAATTCTATTTTCTAGAAGACTTGCAAGTTTCTTCAAATGATTTCTAAAGGTCCCTGGGTGGATGAGGGCATTTATTATGTACTTCTTTGTAACAAACTCAACAGAAACGAATCACTTTGGTTGTACTCTCACTTTGATTATCACAACAGTGGCAGAAGGCAATCATTTGGACTGCTGCATTATCAGACTGTCTCACACTGAACTGTTCTTTAAAAAGAAGTGGAGAAAAAAGTAATAATTTTTACACACTCAAAAGTATCCATCTAGTTCTTGTAACTCCTTTGAATTTCAGATACTTAAAAATTGGTTAATCAATACTTTTCTGTCCTCCTCGATGAAAGAGATTGTCTAATATTTGGTCCACAGCTCCTACCCCCACTCAGTGTCCTTGGGTTGTCTAAAATAATTCACTGAAGGCATTTTAACGGAGTCTGAGCTATATCATGAGGACATTCTCATATTAGCACAAAAATGTAGACGTGTACTCACAATTCACTACAAACTTTGTTGGGACTCATGTGAATGATTTTCACGTAGCAAGGAATTCTGGAATACCTTTGTACACCTGGCTTGTCAGTTGAAACTCGTAAGTGTTACACAAAGTGAATCTTATACAAAGCAATGAATCATTTTCAGAAGACAGGACAATCCCTTCCAGTGTAGTTGTAGGGATGGAACAACCACTTAGAAAAGGGTTTATTATAGCCACTGAAGGGACCAACAACCCATCAGAACAGCACAAAGATTATTTTAAACTGGAAACATCTGAACATGCCACAGCTACAGAAAGAAACCTTATCCAAACTTAAGCAAAGCCTTCTGAAAATACAGCTGCCATTAATCCCTCCTCACCCCCCACCAAAGGGAGTCTCCTGCTTCAGAGAAGACTGACCCTTAGCACTGGGCAGTATAAATTCATCTCCTCAGGGGATGTTTCGAGCCAGTAAGAAGACTGTCTATTAGCTTCAAGATGAAAATACGCAATAAAAGTTTCCATAGTAAAGCCCAAAATCATTTTTGTTAAGCTGGTATATAAACCATTACCCCCTAGTATGGTAGTGTAAAACCCTTACCTCTGGCTGCTCAGCAAGTTACTCACTATACTGAATATTCCCACATGCATGTGATTTAAAAATTTCCCCTGATAATCATCATTCAGTTAATCTGAAGGCCCCCCAACATTTTGGACCTAATTAGTGGTGAAAAAGTTTTCCTGCTAAAATCATGCTAAGATTTAAACACATTATCATTAAATAATTTTAATAAACATATAAATAAATTATTATTTTTCAACATCACTTTGCTCTTTTTTGCAAATCACTATACTGAAGCTTAGAGAAACTATCCCAGGTTATATGAGCTGGTATATGGGAGAACTAATATTGTGACTCAAAATGATTCTCTTTCCAATAACTACTCCCTTATCCACAGAGCCTCCGCTGGGATTCTTAACGACTCTGTCCTTTATAGTTTATCAGTGCTTTCCAAACACACCTTAACCACTCAAGGCACATACGGAAAATGATAATGCACCGGTACTGCCCATCCCAAGGGAAATGGAAGTGTCGCTTGTAGCTGTAAGTGATGACTGTTGCCAGGTTTCCCAAAACTGACCAAACTTCTGCTCTGGTGTCCCTTGGCTAATATAACACGTAACTCATTTGTGAGACCAGGCAGATCTCAGGGGAAGCACGGAACTCGATAATATTAAACATCATAGGGCATATAATGAATATGGTGAAGAAAATGCAGGACCTCCTCAGAATGGAGAGCTATTGGAAGGACTTCAGAATTTAAGTATTAAATATTATGAAGTCTTGTAGAAAAGAAGACAGTCCCTGAAGGCTTCTATGGCCTAGTATAACCTGGTAATTATCAATTTTTAGTTCCAGTAAAATGTTTTCTCATGCATTTTCATATCTTTCTGTGATGTTGAAGAACCATGAAAAACCCCCAAGCCTGCAGTCTCCTGAGTTACGATGCCTCCCTTCAAACTCCTTTGCCTGTTTCAGGGAATGGCACTGCCGTTCATCCGCCCACCTACACAGATCAGAGCTCAAGGCCACCGGGCACCTCCGTCTTTCTCAACCTCTGCACTTAAGCGATTAACATGTTTTAAAAATTTCCCTTCAGAATAGCTCTCAAAATCATCCAACTATCTCTAAAGACACCTCTAGCAACTAAAACATGGATTCGTGCTATTTGTTTTTTGTATTGCCTGCAAGTTAATGATGGTTTTCCCAATCTTTATATGGTTTTAAAATATCAAAAGACTACTATATCATGACACATGAAAATTATATGCAATTAAAAAGTTGGTATCAATAAATCAAGTTTATTGGAACACAGTCATGTTTCTGCACTTACGTATCGTCTACGGCTGCTTTTGCACTACAAATCAAGGGTTGAGTAGATGCAACAGAAACGGTATGGCCTGTAAATCCTAAAATATTTACTGCATAGCCCCTTTCAGAAAAATTCGCCGGCCTCTGTTACAGACAGACGATCATCATCTCTTGTCAGGAGCTAAATGCCTGGCCACCTAGGAAATGGTTTACAAACCCAGTGCACTCTAGGCCTCTCTCCTTCACACAGCTAGATTCATCTTTCAAATGTAAATCATATTTCTCACTTGGAGCCTTGAAAAGTCTTCCCACTGTTATTTACAATAAAGATCCAACTTCAGGTTTCCCTTTACCTGGTTACAGACTTCCCCTGCAGTCTTGTCAGTGCTCCTTTAACTGCTCACTGGGTCCCAACCCCAGAAGCCAGCTTTCAATTATTGTGCCTGATGCTCCCATCTACACAGAAATCCACTTTCTTTCCTTACCTGCTCTTTGGCCAAATTAGTACCATTTGGGTTTGGGTTTTAGCTCAAAATTCACTCCTTTAGGGAAGTCTGACATGGCCCTCCCTCTCCAACACATTAGCTGGGCCACTGTCCTATGAATGAAGGGTATCCCTCTCCTGAATTGTACTTATTACAGTTTAATATACATTTGTTAGATTATTTGACTAATGTCCTTCATTATGTTAATAAATTCCATGAAGGCAAGAAATCTGTTTGATTTGTTCATCCTTAAGGGCCTGACATTTTAGCTATTCAGTAAACACTTGTAAAATTAATTAATTAATGAATATTAACAAGATCCTAATTTTATATTTACCCCTACCCCCAACCATTATAGGATAATTGGGTCAGTTACATACATTTTTAAAAATCATTTGCTGTGGAACATTTTAAAACTAATAACCCTTCCAATACTTCTTTCCTTTAGTGTTGCCAGAAGAAAATAAATATACAAATAAAACAAAATGAACTGTGAAATTGAATTCAACAAATATGTTTTTTAATATAGGCATGCTCTACGCAGAAAAATTTGTGTCAAAGTAAGAAAAAAACTATTATTTATCTGAAATTCAAATTTAATTGGGCATCCTGCATTTAATCTGGCTACCATACTTTAAAGAGGTCTTTAATGAAAAGTAAGCTTAATTTGGTTATTGAAAGTCAAACTAGGCATTAGTATAAACAGATTATAAAATTATCAAAGAATGTGCTGGCTAGAGATGAAGGGATATAGCATTTTAAACAATGCTTGCCTATTGAATTGAAAAGGTCATCATTTTAAAAATGAGAAAAACACCAGAATTCCTGGGTGAAAGACCTATGCTCACCTCTTGGCTGGCCCCACCAGAATGCAACCCCCACAGTGGGGAGCAATGTCTGATCTAGCTTACTTTTGTTTATTTTTGCCAGCATGTAACAGGGTGCAGAGCATAAAATAAGAACTTAAATGGAATTAGTTGAAAATGTGTACATGCTCATTTATGTAACTGAATGAATGTCACGCAATACATTCAACAAACACTATCGTGCACAAATATGTGAGAGAAATTGATCAGATCACTGTCCATGAGGAGCTCCATCCAGTGTTCGTGGGTGAGACAAGCCTGTATAGAACACTCCACAGAACACAGCAGGTGGGCTGTGAGGTGAGCCAGATGCAGATGAGGGGAGATGAGGGGAAGGGGCTTCCATCCAAGCCCAGGGGAGCAAGGGGAGAGGCTGTTCGCGCGCTGAGATGAGACAACGAAAGATCAATGTTTCAAAGACCAGGCAGGAAGGAATGGAGTTTTATACAGAGTTATCCTGTATTATGCCCATAACTGTTAAATATTGAAACTCACTGTAACACTCATGATTCAGCCTGCCTTCCTGAAGGGCTCACCTCCAGGCCAGCATTCACAAAGAGCGATGCAGTTAGTAGTGTTCAGGGGTGGGGATGGGTGGCTGTTACCGTTGTCACCACTTCTTCCGGTCAGTCCTCTAGGTGCTGTCCAATTCTAGCACCCTTCCCTCCCCTCTTTGTTTTAGAGGGCCCAGTAGTCAGCAGTGTTTCAGATTCCCTCTTGGAGCCAACAGCTTTCTAGACCCTGTGACGACCTTCCTCATGCAATCCTTTTCATCCTGCACATGTTCCAGAGAAAGTTGTTCATCTCCCGACAGCTGAGTTCCAAGTAGGGTACAGGGAAGCATGTACTGGTTATGCCCACAGGACAAGGGCCTAAGCTTGCGTTTACACCGAGGCCCATTAGCTGACCTGTTTGCTTCTCAGAGTCCAGCTGATGGGCCAACTGCAGGCGTAGAAAACAGCTTAACTCAGAGGTTTAAATGTCCAGTATGATATTAATGATAATTATAAAAATGGTGAGTGCTAAAACAATTAACAAGAGTCTTTATTTCCTTTATTGCCTCTTCAGTTAAAATTAAATAGATTTGATTAAACAGACTTAAGATTAATCTTTTAAAATAATTGTGAACTAGCAAATCCATATTTATCAGTTTTGGCTCAAGTTTCAACTAATCTAAAAATTAGTCAATGACCCAAGTGGAAAGAAATCATAGTTTTATTTTTATTTTCTTCAGGGCTTCATGGAAAAACACCAAATAAATCAAATCAAACTAGTTGTTGTAATTTTTCCTTCCCTTTCTCTCTCTACAGTGCAAAGCAGTGTGATTGGCTCTGCCACAAATTAGCTGGGTGACTTTGGGCAGGTTGCCTGACGTCTCTGGGCCTTAATTTTCTCAGATATAAATGTAGAAATGTATGAGTGTCAATTTAACGGGCTTTAGCATCATTTCCAGCTCTATATGACATGCATTACTGATGTTTTAAATGATTTGTACTGCCCTTCAGCCAGTATTCAGCAGGTTCGGCCACTTGCTTTGTGTGAAGACCTGCTTATCTGCACAGGGCTGGGCTATGGTCTGCTTACTCACAGTTAGCTGCTGCTTCGCATTAGCTCCCAGGGAAGAAAAAAACAAAACAAAACTGAAACCAAACATACCACAGAAAACTTCTATAATTATTGGCTGGCCTCAATGCATCTGGTTCTTTGAAAGAAGGGGAAAGGACTAGTCAAAGAGCATGTATGAATGGCCCATAGACATAGACAAGAGTGTGGGAATAGTGGGGTGTGGGGATGGGCAGAGGAGGGTAAAGAGGGAACAGTTGGGACAACTGTAATAAACTAACAAAAAAATGTTCAAAAAAGAAAGACAAGAAAAGAAAAAAACGCCACCAGAATTAGAAACGAACCACTAATAACATAATCTAATCAGGAAAAAAAATACAAGCCAACCATCATACAGATAATAATATTTTAGCTAGTAGCTCTGAGTACATATAAAGACTGTCTTGGATCCATCTGAAAATATGAAAGGTGGCAAAACAGAAGGGCAAAGAACTCAGTTGAGAGAAGGTGAGGATGGGACACAGGTAAGGCAATGAGTTAGGGGAGCGAGAGTCCTGAAGCTTTGTGCTGCTAAATAAATTCACTTTGCTTCTTAGAATATATGTTTAGCTTAAAATGAAAGCTAATAGCAGACCACAGGTCATAGTTTTCTGTCTGTATCTTAAGACAGAAAGAAAGACTCCTAGCATTCTCAGTGTTTCCATGAGGCTTGCACTACAGCAGAAGTGGCCAACATTTTAGTGTCTCTGGGCCCCAATGGAAGAAGAAGAGTTGATTGGGGTCACACATTACATACACAAACACCAAGAAAAACAAAAAAAATCCCATAATATTTTAAGTGAATTTATGATTTTGCGCTGGGCCGCATTCATAGCCATCCCGGGCTGCACGCGGCCCGCTGCCCACAGGTTGGACACTCCTTCTCTAGAGCATCACAAAGGAATGTACTGGAAAGATACAGACATTTGGCACTACCTGTACAATCCCAAGGCAACATGTTTAGCCTTTAATAATAACACATTCCGACAAAGTTCATTGATGTTAATTACCTAGAGAAAAATATTTTTACCTACTCACCACCTTCCATTTTTACCTTCCATCTAACAAATTCAAAAGGTATGATCAATAAATTTTTGTTTTACACAAACTAATTTTCTACATGTGTTAAATTCATGGCTATTTAAGAATAAAATAAGTACTTCTAGGGCTTCTAAATTTAGGTGGGGTTTAATTACTTTCTAATTCTTGCAAATTAGTACATTTTGCAACTAGAATACCTAAGCCACACCCCCTACACCAACACCCTGCTCCTTGTATTATTCTGTGACTAAGGAAGAGCTGATGGGGCCATTGGATGCTAGTGAGTATCGCTTTAAGTCCTCAGATGGAAACTGGGGGATTCCATCCCCAGCAATGCTATTAGGAATACAGAAATTTCTACACTTAACCCCTACGTAGCCTCCTATTTCTGAGCACTGAATGAAGAAAGCTGTATTTAAAACATATTCTTTTTCTGAGTAGTCTATAGTTGTCTTTCCACACCCAGCCCACCACACATGCAAGCTCTCACAGATAATGATGTTCTTTAGCAATCCTTGATTTTCCAAAGGCTCACTGGGCTGGGTGAAAGGCACGCTTGAGGTCTCTCACTGAGCACAGGTGAAATTTTTTTTCGAAAACTGATGCTTTCTGTTTGAAAGGATAGACACCCACATTCATCTGTTTTCTACATTTTATTGTTATGCTATAAGATTCTGAAATAATCTTTCTCTTTTGAATTTCACTTGGTCACACTCTGACCAAAGTATGTAATAGTTCCCAGACCTCTGAGCTGACACAAAAGTGTGTTTTCCATTCCTGTTCACATCCCTGCCGGCCTGCCTGGGCAGATGGTCCCAGGTACTTCAGCTTTGCAGTTTAATGAATGTGGCCCTGAGAAAAGAATAAAACCCAGTAGTTTTCTTATTTCCTTTGCTTCTTTTCTCAAGAACATTAGATTCTTATTTAGATACTTGTGCATTGCATTCCCACATAAGACTGGGCAGAAAGAGTAATAAAGACCACTAATCATTTCACACGAGAAAAACAATTTTGTTTCCTTAAATCTTTCAGCCAGAGAAGAAACCAAAACAAAATGAAACAACTAAATAAGAAGAAACATAAAACATACTCAGCAACAATATTTCATACACTGATTTTGCACACCTTGCAGCCTTGCAGGCTTATTGTAAGAATTTACCTCACACAAAAAAAGGTCATTTATGCAATAACTTGTTTGGCTTGAATACTACAAACTATTGTGAATAAGGAATTTTAGGGACAATAATAGAGTTTAATGCCACTGTTTTTCCATGGGGTGATATTTTAAATATATATTTTTCTAAAGAGATTTTTACCTAGATATAAAATCTCAGTACATAATAGTAAATGCTAATGATTTAAATTGTGTGTACAATTCAGACATAAAGCATAGAATATACAGATACATGTAAATATATACACCTAGTTATTTATATTTTAACTTTTCTAATGCTGATATCTGTGAAGACTGAACATGAAGCCCAAGACTTATAAATACTGTCGTATTTTGTTTTCCTGTTGCTATAGGCTGAATTGTGACCTAACTCCCAGTCCTTCGGAACGTGGTCTCATGTGGAAATAGGTTTGTAGCAGAAGCAGTTAGTTAAGATGAGGTCGTACTGAAGTGCAGTGGGTTCTTAGCGCAACGCAGGCAGTGTACGCATAAGAAGGTACAAGGAAAGGCTGTCACGTGAAGATGGAAGCAGGCATTGGAAGCATACAGCTGTAAACCAAGGAACACCAGAACTGAAAGTCGCCACCAGAAGTTAGAAAGAGGTAAGGAGTGACTCTTCCCACAGTCTCAGAGGGTGTGCTGACCTGCTAAAACCTTGATTTCAGGCTTCAGGCTCTAGAATTATTTGCCAGAAATAAACTTCTGTTTTATTGTGTTGCATTTTGTTATGACCGTCCTTGAAAACTAATACTCCTGTTCTCCCTTCAACGTTTCCAGTGCGGATGAAATCTGAAATTGGATCTTTTTGAGAAAACAGTTTCTTTCTTCTGCTCAAACTAGCAGTTTGAAAAAGGAAATTCAAGTAATTTGTACCCATCCTTATTAAGCTTTTAAACCTTTCAAAGGTTTAATTCTCTGGTGATTTTCTTTTCAGAAGGAAAGGTAGTTTTTAGTTTAGACCTCCTCTGCTTTTCCTTACATCTCGCTTTCTATTTTCCTACCACATCTCGTAACTCATCTGCTATGGGGCAGGCACCAGCCTCCTCCTCATTTCCTCGGCCGAAGGCAAAAGTTCACAGGAGATACAAATGGAGTTTAAGAGCTGGGGCCTTGGAAGGAATCAGAACACTCGGGTTAAAATCTCGGTTCCATCACTCGATCACTGGGTGATCCTGAATCAGGTTCTAAACCCATCTAGGAATGTTTCCACATCTGTGATTCACAGGGTTATGCGTATGTAAGGATAAAATGCAGGAGACATTTGCAAAGTGTTAGTATACAGTGACTTAGGAAGTGTGAGTTATGGTTTGTACGGATAATTCGAGAGGAATCACAATGGTATTGTCATAGCAGGCACTTATTTAGTTATTGACAAAAGAAAGGGAGCTAATGAAAACAGCCTGATCAAATAGGAACAGGCAGCTTTACAGTCACCTTGGGGGGTCTACCCGATTAAGGAGTGGGAGGATGGAGCAGAGGGAAGTCCTTTTACTAAGTGCATGGCAAAAACGAATGACAAGCCAGAACTGTGAGGCATGCGCAGTAGAAGCCAGAATGACAACCATAAAGAGGAGGGCACTACCCTGGGAAATTCTGGGGAAAAGAATGGATGTGCAAAGGAAGTGGCCCTGGGAGATCCAGGAGAGGGACTGGACAGGAGGAGGGCACTAATAAGGCCAGGAGAAGCCAGGAAAGAGATTGGGCACTTTGAAATAAAGCCTGCTCTTTTTCCCAAGCCCAAGGAAATGCAGTGGGATACAAACAAAGGCCCATCTCTGAAGTGGCAGCTGTGTAGCGCAGAGCGGCAGACACACAGATGGGGAAATGAGGCACAGAGAAGTTAAATAACTTGTTCAAGGTCACACAGCTAAGAATTTTGATGCCAGCTGGGAGCAGAGACTGAGCGTGATCACTACTGCAGCCTCAGTGCAGGCAGGTGGGAGGATTGGAGGGGTGGTGGTGGCCCTGTGCTCTGGGCCCTGACTGCTCTGGGTCTGGGAGGAGAGGTGCAGGCCTGTGGCCCACCAGTTAGACTTCTGCAGGGGAGATGGAGCTGTACCACCTGGTCACGGGTGAGACTTCGAGCATGGTGAATCTGGGGGCAGACTGATTGCTTGACCAGCTTCTGCTGCTGGCCCCGCTGGGGAAGCGCCTGGTGGAATGTGGCAGCCTTTTCAATGGGTCTTCTCTTGGTCTATTCTTTTTCACTCTAATAAATCTTGCGACTATCAATCAAATCCTCCTTCACGAGTGTTCCTAAAATGCTTTTCCCTCGACACCTCAAGAGTCTGTTTCCAGACTGATGCACATCTGGTAACCACATCACCTCATTCCACATGAAACATGTCTCTCCCCACCCCCAATGTTCAGCACATTTCCAATATGTCCCCAATATGTACTTTCCAATTTCTTCTTTAGTCCTCGCCTAAGCAAAATATAAAGAAAATGTGATATACATATGTGTGTATGTGTGTATATATTCTCACTTGTGAATATATATATATGTATATGCGTATATTCACAAGAGAAGGATATCCTGCCATTTGCGACAACACTGGAAAAACCTTGAGGGCATTATGTGAGTGAAATAAGTCACAGAGAGAAAGACAAATACTGTATGATCTCACATATCTAAAATCTAAAAAATGCAAATGAAACAAAAGCAAAAATAAATAAACAAAAAAAAACAGCTCATAGATACAGAGTGTAGATTGGTGGTTGTCACAGGAGGGGGGTGAGGAGAAAGCAAAATGGGTATTTGTGGTCAAAAAGGTACACACTCCCAGTTATAAAATATACAGGACCCAAGAAGATAATGTACAGTATGGTGACTATAGTTAATAATATTGTATTGTATATTTGAAAGTTGCTAAGTGAGTAGATCTTAAAAGTTCTCATTACAAAAAACAAATTTTATCAGTATGATATGGTAATGGATGTTCACTAGATTTAGTGTGTTGATATTTACACAAATACCAAATCATTATGCTGCATACTAGAAACTAATATCATGTTACATGTGAATTTTATCTCAGTTAAAATTAACAAATGAAAAATATCTTTCTTTTTAATAATGAAAAATTTTAAATGCTCAGAAAATAGAAAAAGCAACAGTTCACCACACTGCATTCATCCAGAGTTTGCAAACATTAAACATCATGTCATGTATGCTTTACATTTTTCAAGGGGTCAGATATTACGGAGACAAAGACTCAATTATCATCTTTTCCAGAATTAACCTCTCTTGAGTTCATATGGTATTGTTCCTTGCATATTTTAACAACTTATTAATATGTATTTCCCCTAAACAATATATAAAATTATTTGTTTTTTTTATTTTTTAATAAATCTTTTTTTAAGATTTTATTTATATATTTGTTTAGAGAGAGTGAAAGGGAGGGAGAAAGAGAGGGAGAGAAACAGCAATGTATGGTTGCCTCTCACGTGCCCCCCCCTGGTGACCTGGCCCACAACCCAGTCATGTGCCCTGTCTGGGAATCGAACCTGGACCCTTGCGTTCCCAGCCCGCGCTCAATCCACTGAGCTACACCAGCCAGGGCTGTGTTTTCTTAAAAATGTTTATAAATGGTATATTAGAGACTTCTTCACTTTTCTCCCTCAACAGGTTTTTGTGATGTTTTTCTACATTGATGCATGCCTTTATGTTAACAGCTATAAAGCATCACATTGTATGATTATCCCAACTGTTTATGCATTTCTTCATTGTTAAATTCCAATAAATGAGAAAAGGTATACATCTAAAACTCAACCATTTCCCTTTTAGATAAATATTGGCAAGAAATTCTTGATGCACATTTGCAAGAGTAAATGAATGAGAATAATTGCAACAATGTTTGCAAGAGCATTATTTTAAATCTTGAAAATAGTCAATCTTTACATATATAGAAAAAAGTAGAAGGTTTTCTTTATCATTTTATTTGATCCCAAATCTTCTGTGGAACACACCGCTATTAAGAGTTTGGTGTGCATCTAGTTGTTTCTCTTCCTATTCTCTCTCTCTCTCTCCCTCCCTGCCTCTTCTTTTTCCCTCCCTCCCTCCCTCCCCACTCCTATCTATATTTGTCTCTCACACACAATTACAAAAGTTTTGTTAGTCAGCTATCAATGGAATCATGCTGAGCAAACTGTTCTGCAAGTTCTTCATTTAAAGTAGAACTTTCCATGACACTATACAGCCCTAGCTCATTCTTTTTAATGGCTGCATAATATTTTATTGTGCCAATGAAGCAAAATTTGCATATTTATTTCCCTATTGATGCAAAACAATCTATCCCTACATACTTAAGTATTACTATATAATGGAGTCCCAGATGTGGAATTGTTGAATCAAAAAGTAATGAAAATAAACATCTTTTTATATGTATATCGGACACTGTATTTCTTCAGTAATTTTTTTTTTTTTATTTCTGCTTTGCCCATTTTTCTTTCAGGTTGTTTGTCTCAGAGATTAATAGCTGCTCATCATATGCATCAGGCATATCAATAGCGGGTCACATGCGCTATTAAAGTTTCTCCCGGATGTGCACTAGTTTTACAATTTTGATTGTGTCTTTCCACTTACATAGACTTTAATTTTCATAGTGCAAACTCTGAGTTTTGTTATTTTTTGTTTTGCTTAAGAAGTTATTATTTATCCTAAGATCATATTAAATGTGTCCTAAGAAATTTTAGTAAACTTTGTTTTTTATATTTAAATTTCTAATTTATCTAAAATTATTTTTCCTATGGGATAAATCTCCTCCTTGCTCAAATACAGATCACCAGAGCTCCTGTCAGTTCACTATTCAAAATATTTTCCAAAGCAGCCCTTTTCTAGAGGCCACCAGCGCCGCCGCCCAGGGAGGCCATCGTCCTCTTTGCCTCAACTGCCACAGTCACCTCGCAGCAACCGCGACACTGTGATTCTCTGCACAGCATCTGAGCTATTTCCATAAAACATAAAGCAGTTTGTATCACCTTCATGCTCAAAGCCCTCGATGCATGCAACTGTATGAATGAATAGCAGGCGAAGGAAGTGGTATCAGACTCCACAGTGGTATGATCTTATTTATAAAATATTCTGAAAAGGACAAAATATAGATTCAGAGAGCACAGCACGGTTTCCAGGAGCTGGGGGTGAAAGAAGGGGTTGACTCCAAAGGGACATAGTGAGCCTTTTTGGAGTGACAGAAATTTTCTTTGGATGGTGAAATGATAGCATGATTCCATGTTTATCAGAATTCATAGAAATTACATATCACATTATTTGTGGCACTCCTTCCTGAAACCCAGTGTCCATCAAAAGAGGAACACAATGCAGAAATGAAAATTGTCGAAACCACAGCTCTGTGCAACTGCACAGATGAATTTCACAAAAAAATTGAGCACAAGAAGCCAACCAGAAAAGCATGCATATTGTATGATTTCATTCATAGAAAGTGAAAAAAACAGCGAGTGTATAATCTATGGAGTTAGAAGTCAGAATAGTGGTTACCTTTGAGGAGAAAGGGGAAAGTAATGTTTGAGAAGGGGCACAAGAGAGGCTTCTAGAATATGGTTAATGTTCTATTTCTTGGGCTTGTATGATGGTGAGAACTGTGTCCTTTGTGTGTATGTGTGATATTTCACAAAACAGTTATTTGCTTAAAAAAAACTCAGAACTGTACATTAAAAAGAGTGAATTTTACCATATGTCAATTATATCGTGGTAAACTTCTCTAAACAAGGAACCCTCCGGAGGCCCTCTATTGTACTGGGAATGAAATGTACCTTCTCATCCTAGTTTACAGGGCGGTGTCTGATCAAGCCTGCTACTTCTCAATTTTCTCTCACGTCTCCCCTTTAACTCATCTGACCCAAGCAAGCATGGCTTTCTACTTTCTTGGAACCATGACAAGCTTGTCTGTTCCCTTTTCAGGGCGTTGCATTTGCTCTGTTCTATGCAGAAACGCTTTTCTTTGTGATTATACATGTTAAAATTACTAGCTTCTAAAAGAGAAAGCAAGCAAGCAAGCAAACAAGCAAGCAGGCCCCATGAAATGCCCCCAGGGAGTCTGATTCAACACACTTCCAGAGGAGGCTCTCTGGAGATATGGCTGTTTTAATTTATAACCAAGTTCCTTCTCTCAGACCAGGCTTTTGGCTTCTCAGAGGTATCTTGGTCTCACTCACATTATACAGATTGTTTGCTTTTTTATACTCTGTGTTTTTTCCAAAGAAGATTTTAGATGGTTTACAAAATCAAGCAAAACTAAGTAGATGCCTGGCTGGTGTAGCTCAGTGGATTGAGCGCGGGCTGGGAACCAAAGGATCCCGGTTCAATTCCCAGTCAGGGCACATGCCTGGGTTGCAGGCCAGATCCCCAGTGAGGGCCATGTGAGAGGCAACCACACATTGCTGTTTCTCTCCCTCCCTTTCTCCCTCCCTTCCCCTCTCTCTAAACATAAATAAACTCTTAAAAAAAACAAAACAAAAAAAAAAAAAAAAAAAAACCTAAGTAGATGAATGCATTTTGGTGATGGATAATTTACATTGGAAAAAAACCCTATAGTGAGACCAGAACAAAAAAGCACTAGACATTCTGTACTAGTGCTCCAAAATTTTCAAGTCCCCATTAACCACTTGTTCAGGTAAAACAAACAAACAAACAAAAAAAAACTATTCTCGGTACTGACCCTGAAGATGTATTTCTCCTGGGAGTTCTCCCGAGGTATCCACTGTGCAATGCTGAGAACAACATCCTCAAAAAAAAATTCTTACAGTAAATAATGAATTTCTCAGGGCTGTTTCTTCTAATGATTCTCAATATGGCCCAAGGGCATAATTCCAAAATACAATTCAGTAAAAACAATTCAGGCGTGAAGCTGAAGGAGAGATGGGCGGTTGTAACAGTGATGGACGTAATTCATCTACATGTTTTTCTATGCTTACAGTTTAATCTAAGAAGAGATTTCAAATTATCTAAAGCAATATTTTCCCATGTATTTTCTCAGTCATGTAACAGTTATGGAATTTTTAAAAAAAGTTTTCTTGATAAATTACCCTAGACATAAAATAATTAGTTTGAAGCATACCAAAGAATTTGAACATTTTTGCTTCAGCACTGCCAAACTTTTTTTAAAAATTAAATGTATTGTGGTAACCTTGGTTAATAAACAACACTATATACATTACAGGTGTACAGCTGTACAGTACAATATTTATATACTCCACTGTTTGGTCACCACCGGAAGCGTCATCTTCTTCCGTCACCATATATTTGACCCCCTGAGCCTTCTTTGTCCTCTTCTACTTCAAATAAAATGAAAGGACTTGAATAGAAGTGTAATATACTCTTCCTCATTCTTGACTGTGTCCTGAAATAAGTTCTCTTCCCATCAAGCTTTATCTAAAATGGTTACTGGGGGAAGTGGAGCTTTTGAGGTATCTAAAGGAAAAGAATTTCCCGAGACCCACATGGGAAGACATGGCTCCGTCCTGTGGTTTACTGATGATGCACGACTCAGGGGAGTGCCTCCTGACTTCCCAATGTGCCATATTCGTCTGCATCACCATGGGAAACATCCAAACTTGTCTTCAGTAGGGCCAGGATGAAGGCCACCGCCCAGAATTTATGCTCTATATTAAAGTCCAGCCCAGACCAGCATTTGTATTTCCAGCTGTAGTTCATTGCTGTGTTTTGGTATCCAGGCTCCCTCCTGAAGGCATTGGAGAGAACAGGTGGGTGTACTGTGTGAGTGTGAGTCACAACCAAAATATAGAGAGAGAGAGGGAGGAAGGGAGAGAGAGGGAGGGAGAGAGAGAGAAAGAGAGAGAGAGAGAGAGCGAGCACGCACACTTATCTGTTCCCCTGGAGTTATAACCAGGAACTTGGATTTGGGACGGGCCAGGTCTTTCTCAGAAGAGCCAATCAACTTCCCACACTTTCTTAGGCTTTGGATGGACCCACTCCCTCTAGTTAGACTGACAGGCTTCTATGATCCAGCACCTCCCCCCTCAAAACATCCTGCCCACCCCCCCACCCCAAATCAGAGGGCAGAAGGGAGGAATATTAATTCCCTTGGTGGAGTCATGCTGTAATCCTCTGAAGTGTGAAACTGTAGCTTCTTGGCTGAATTAGCAAACAGGCTTATGCTCCCCAGTTTATTAAACTCAATGTCTAGGTCCCTTTGCACTCCTTCCTTTATCAATGTCTAGCTAAACACTGACGGTAACAAAATGAGGAGCTGTGATAAAGCTACAGTCTCAGATATAGTAGCCAGGTCTGCCATGACATTAACAGAACCCCGAAGGTATGTATGTCCCACATTTCAGAACTGTATCATATTGCCATAGGAATTTCTTAGAGGAGAAACTGCAAAGCTACAATATGCACTTGAGCCCAGAGTTTACAAAAAGTGCTTTATAAGATACTTTTTATTTTAAATAAACATTAATAGTGACCAGTGAAAAAGCCTGAGCCAATAAGAATGTATCATTCATCATAGAATTCAAAGGAGCACTTCTAAAAAGAAGTGCATTGATAATCTGCAAATAAGGAGATTCAATCAAATGTAGGTAATATAAGACATAAAAGATTAATAGATCTGTTGGGAAAAAACAAATTATTTCATTTAAAAAGATTTTTTTTAAGATTTTATTTATTTATTTTTAGAGATAGGAGAAGGAAGGGAGAAAGAGCAATGTGTGGTTGCCTCTCACTGGGGACCTGGCCTGCAACCCAGGCATGTGCCCCGACTGGGAATTGAACCGGGACCTTTTGGTTCCCAGCCTGCGCTCAATCCACTGAGCTACACCAGCCGGGCTAAAAAGGTATTTTGATGGACCACATGCAATGAGCAGTTTAAATTCACATACACTGCATCCTCATTTCCTGACCTCCATTGCAGCCGTCTTGTCATGGAGAGAGTAGCTTGCAACAGCCGAGGCCTACAGTGCATTAATGTAAGATCCCACCAACACGACACCTTCATTCTCACTGACGACTTCCTGGTTGCCACACTGATGCTACTGGTGGTCAACCCACAAAAAATAAGATGAGGGTAAAATCCAGTGATTTGTCCATTAAAACAAAGCAAGAATTTTAATTTTTTTGTATTATTTAATCAGTATCATATTTTTCTTCAGTTAGAAAAAATAATGTCCTATGTTCTTCCTGGCTTATAGAAAGAATAAAGAAGCACACTATGGATGGCTTTCTGTCAGGATGTCATTGGCCTTAGATTCTGGACAAAAAAACCAAAAACAGCACTGTTTCCTGCCACTGATGTTTCTCAGCTTGGCGACACTGCTGTGCACAGACCTACAACGTCAAACAGCCCATTTGAGAATAACTCCTACAATATCGAATGGTGCGAAAATTACATGAAGCCCGTGTAATTACTCCCGAGTCAAGAAGCTTGACGTGTGTAGTCATGCATGTCTATAGGTTCAAACTGTTACTTTAAAAAGTTTAGGTCTTTCATGATGCAGCCTCGTTTTGTTCTGCCTGTGTTTAAAACGAGCTCCTCTAGAAGGCCAGTATGATATGCTGGTACCTGCAATTTTTGCTGCTGGAGACCCCAGATTGTGTTGTGCTCTTTACTTACAATGACGGCATAACATGTCCTTCCTGATTCGCTCTTAACAACTTTAGGCTAATGAGGAAAAATGGTTATTATTAGAGTGATCCTCCTTTTTACTTGCAGATAAATGCAATCTACCTGATGCCTAATGCATTCCCTCTCCTTGTATTTCAACATAGATAACTCTACCACCTTGTTGAGAAAAATATCCAGGATGACTTGTAAAGTGCCTTAATATTCTCAACTACATTTATCTCAGTTAAACCCCACCCCCACCCCCATTCTTTCTAGTCCTAGTTCCTGGGCAAGGAGATAACCTTCCTTCTCCACATCATTAATCCTTTCACTTGCTATCATAATTCATTTCATGCCCCCTCCATCAAAGTCATGTCACTTTTCCCTCCTCACGTTCCACTATTCTTTTTTCTCTTTTGTGTTTAACTGAATGGTGCCTTGTGTTTAAAGAGACATTTTTAGCCCTAAGACTAAATCTCAGGTGTTCTTATCAAATCACGATGCCAGTATGTTTTGATATGTTTATGTTGCTCTTTATTCCCTGAAGTTAATTATTTATTCAAGATCTGGTCATGGTATAACAGAAATGTGAAGCCGTCACAATAAACTGCCATAAGATCTACCTTCTACAATAAAAAAATAAAAATAAAAAGACAAGAGCTAAAACAAGCAAATAAGAGGAAGGAATCTTTCTTGATAGAAATAAAATCTTTTCCCTGAATACTTTGTTAGCTACTTACTACTTTAAATAGAGAAACTACCAAAGTATAGCTTATTGAAACACATGTAAATGTATAGGCATAATCATTAAAAACAATTCGTGGCCCTTGGTAAATCAGAAAGTTGGCGAGTGTGTGTCAGCCTGACCATCTGAGAAATCTGACTTCCTTTTGTGAGAAACACAAAAAGGCAAAACCTTCCATTGGGTCTCTCTTGTTTTCCTGAAGCTCTTCCTCCCCATTCTATCTTGTAGGCACCCTTAGCCACAAACTGTCCTTTCCTACCCCTTTTGGTATACATCCAAACTGCAAAAGCAATGGCAGCTCAATCTGCACAAGGGATTCCTCCCAGTAGAGAGGTCCTTCACCACCTATTCCCTGAAGTAGCTGAACTTCAGCTGACACTTTCTGCTAAAGCCCTACTAAAAAAAAAAAAAAAAAAAAAAGGCATCCTCCTTCTTTAAATTAGGACCCTCCACCAGAGTCTCATCTTGCCCAGCATTTCAAGCAGAGGCTGACTAAAGAATCTCTGGTTGATTTTATTTCACAGCAGAAAGGTTAACAGCATCTCCGTACTCAACAAAAGTGAGCTGATTTACATTCAATTAATCAAGTTAAGGTTACTGACATAGAAAATCACAATTGAATTTATTTTAACAATTCTTACACTATAACTCTCAGATAAATCAGAATATGTGTATCAGCAGGATCAGCATGTCTTTCTCTCAAAAGTAAACTTCACAGAAGCCAAATCGTAATCAAAAGGTCAATAAGAAATAGCTAACATTAGGACAAGTTTGCAGGGAGCATATTTTCCCAGGGACTCTCTTTTTCAAAAAGGCTGAACAGCATGGAAAATCAATGATTAATCATAAGGTTGTTTGGGGATTACGGAATCAGAAGTAAAAATGAGTTAGTGAGATGAATCGATGGTCATTGGCATAGGCTAAGAGAGCTGTGGACAGACAGATTTGGAGGTACAGTTCACTGACTGAATGAGGTCCCTCTCCTTGGATGCATTTTACTAACCTTTGCATTTGAGTATCAATCTGTTTGAAGTGCTTCTAAGTCCGCCTTCTCTTATTAAAACTTTCTTTCTTTAGAAATGTTAAGCCATTTAATCAGGAAGGGTCCCTTTGGTTTAAAAGCAATTCTACTTCTTTAAGATAACTGATTCATTACATGTTGATTTCACAGTGTAACTCTCAGAAGGCAATCTTATTTCTTTATTTCCAGGTTCTTGAGGGACATTGCACTGTAGCTCCCAAGAAAAGACTGCACTGTATTTTTAGCACCTATTGTAGCGGGAAGAAAACCAGGTTAGGAGTCAAGAGAGTTGAGTTTTGGTTTAATCTCTGACATTTAACTAGTTTTGTGACTTTGGGCAAGACATGTAATTGCCTTCATTTGGAAAACAAAGAAAATACGACCTGCTCCATCTACATCAAAGGGTTATAGCCAGCACAAAAGTATACTGTATATCAATAGACTTTCTTACCTAACCTTTTTGCACCACCGTTGAACATTTACTGGCCACCTCCTATATTCCAAGCTCTGCCGTAGGAAACTTGCAGACAAGAATAACTGCCCACATGGAGTTTACAGTCTGGGTTGATGGCAGGTAAGTTATAAGAAAAGAAAAATAAGACAAGAAAAAGGAACAAAAAAATGTCAAGTAGAGATGAGATGATTTCAATTTAAAAAGGAGTAACATGGGAAGGTTTCCATGAGAAGCTTTTTGAAGAAAGGCTTGCAGGAAGGGGAAGCTGGCCCAATAAATATCTGATGGGAAAGCTAATGAGGCAGAGCCAATAGCTAGTGCATAGATTATGGGGTAAAAGCCAAAGTCACCTACAAGGAAAAGTAAGGAAGTGTGTGGGGCCTTGATAAGAGGAAAACTATTAGGAAAGAGGTCAGAGATGTGGTGGGCAATGATACCGATGTGACACTATGTTGAATAAAGGGAAGAATAAAGAGAATAAAGAGACTTGTCAGGAAGGTTCTACCATAACTCACGTAAGAGGTAGTGGTTGCTGGACCTTGGATGGTGGCAAAGAAGATAAATATAATCAGGACATATTCTAAAACAGAAATTACAAGATATCACCATGGGTTAGAAAAAGGATTAAAGAAAGATGTACGAGATCAATCAAAGATCTTGGGCCTAAGTGGATAGAAAATTGTAGATGGAACAAGTTTTAGGAAGGGAAGTAGAAATACAGTTGACCCTGAACAAAACGGATATGAACTATGCAAGTCCGCTTATGCACATATGTTTTTCAATAAATATTATAAATAAGTATCCCCTTCCTTATGATTTTCTTTATAATATTTTCTTTTTTCTAGCTTACTTTATTGTAAGAATGCAATACATATACACATATAAGATACAGAATATGTATTTAATAAACTGTTTACATTATTGGTAAGGTCAACAATAGGCTATTTCTCGGTAAGTTTTTGGGGGAGTCAAAAATTACACACAGATGTTTGACTGCAAAGAGGGGATGGCACTCATAACTCCAAGTTGTTTAAGGGTCAACTGTATTAGAAATTAAGTTTGGAGCATGTTAATTTTCAGATTCCTGTTAGACATTCAAATGAATTATTGAGTTGATAGTTTTGGAAGTTCAGGGAAGAAATCTAGGCCTCGGCTATAATTTTCACGATTATCTGCATATAGAGTAGGTAGTTAAGCCATGAGAATTGTTGAGATCACTTAGAAAACACATTTGAATAGAATACGAAAAGATCTAAGGGCAATGAGCAGGGTCACTCCAAACTACAGGGATTGGGCAAGAAGGTGGAACCAGCACATGTATTGAAGAAAGCTGGGCAGACAGGAGAAAAACAATGCAAGGACATTGTCCTGAAAGCCATTGCGGAATAAAGTGCATCAAGGATGAGGGAGGGATCACCTGGATCAAATGCAGAGTATGGGCCTATTAAGATGAACAGTTAGACAAGGCCATCAGACTTGTAATGTGGGCGTCACCATAGTTCATGATAAGGGTGGTCTGGACAGAAAAACTGGAGAAGACATGCTGGACTTTAGAGTGGGTTCAAGAAAAAAACTAGCAAGAGATTGCAGACGGAAAAGACAGATAAAAAGGAGACACATTGGGAAAATTGATACAACAAAGGTTCTTTTGTGTGCATGTTTTAAATGAGAAAATAAAATATAATCATGGGTTGATGGGAAAAAATTTGCTACAGCAATGTTTTTAAGAACAAAGAAGGGAAATTGTGATGTTGCTTTCTTTATTAATATGTAATCAGAAATAACAAATTTTGAAATATAAGTTATTTATATTGCAATTGCTATGGTTTGTGACTGTTTTTCTTGACAGGCCATAAGATAAAATTCAATATGCAACTTAAGGCCATGTGGAGCACTTGGAATTAGAGCGATGGGTTTTCTTGGGTTTTCTTTCTGTATCTTCTAGACTCTTTCTGCCGCTGAGGATTCAACTGAAATGTAACTTTCCTGCGACAGCTCATTCAGGTCATATCCCTCTAAGCTTCTAAGCAACCAACAACCCTATAGTAGGCAGAATTCTAAAGATAGTCCTGGAAGATTCCCTCCCACTGGCTAATCAATCTGGCAGTACTGTGGGGGACCCTGCAGGTGGTTATTTTATCAACTGACCTTGAAAATAGTGCAATTACCCTGGATTACACAGGTGGGCCCAATCTAATCACATAGCTTTTAAAAGGAGACTGTTCTCTGTCTAAAGGCAGAAAAGACAAAGAAGAAGGGGCTTCAGAGAGATTCTAAATTTGAAATGAACTTACACTGTTGTTGCTGGCTTTGAAAGTGAAGGAAGTGTGCCACAAGACAAGGAATGCTGGCAGTCTCTACAGAGTGAAATCCAGCCCCTTACTCTCCATCCTTGTCAACAACCACCAAGGAAATGAGAAGCTCAGTCATATAACTGCAACGAACTGAATTGGATTTTTACCAGGAGCCTGAATGAGCTAAAATGTAGATTCATCCCTAGAGCCTCCAGAAAGAAATGCAGTCTTGCCAACACCTTGATTTTGGCTATGTGAAAATTAGAGCAGAGAGCCAGCTGAGCCTGGACTTCTGACCTCCAGAACTGTAAAATAATAAACAGATGCTGTTTTAAGCCACTAAATTTGTGTTACTTTGTTATGCAGCAATAGAAAATTAATACAATGCCCATTTTCCAAATGCTGCTCCCTGCCACTAAAAAATAGCTGATGTTGAAAGAGTGAAATGAGAGGTAATGAAACTAGACCCAAGAAGTAAGTTGATTTTCAATTCCACTACTAGTACAATTGAAGGAATAATCCTAATTGTACCTATAATGGTAGTATGAAGCTAAAATATGCATTTAACTTAAAATTAGGACTTGCATATGTTTAAAGGAGATTTCACTCTGATGTACAAATATTTAAAATATATTGAGCAATGCACTCTAAGTATATAAAATGAAAGCTAAGATTCAAAGGAGATCATTACCTGTTTAGTCATATAAATTACTTCTAAACACAAAAGTACTTAATGTTTGGTTGAAAGCCCTATGAGGCTGGTGGGTTTCATGTAATGACAAAGAATATGATGTGATTGGTACTGAAATGAACACAATAATAATGAGGTACATTAATATACAACAACCAAAGAAGCAACCGATATGTGCAATGTCAGAATGTACCAAGTTAGCCACAATAGAATAGCCTAATTAACATTTAACCTACATTAACAGGCAAATAATGTGGCCAACGTTTTAACTAACAGAACAAATTTACTGTTAATTGGTTGAAAAGATTATTACAGTAATGAATTGAAGGTTATACTAGAAAATAATCACCATCAATTATGTTTGGACAAACTCTTGATCATTTCTTCTCAGCATACATTTTCACCTTTCGATTTACAAAGTTATTTAATGTCATTATTTCGTTAAGTAAAACTAATTTAAGTACCCGATCAGAAGAAAGACAACATTATATAAGTGTGTACTCTAGAAGCCAAATATGGATATTAAGGCTCAAAGATAATTATGTCAGTTGTGGATTGAAAACCACGCATTCAGTAGGGCATTCTTTATTTTTTCTGGCATCTATCCCATGAACACAACGTCAAGATTGTTTTTAAAATATTAAAAATACTGTTTCTCCTCAGCGTAATCAGCCTCTAAGATGGCTACCAATTATCTCCGCATTTTTGGTATTCATATCCTTATATATCACTCCCCACATGAAATCGGCTGACCCGGAAGATCGATTGGTAAGGCATTTGCGAGGCTGTGTGACTTCCAATGTTAAGTTGAAGATGGCATTGCTGTCTCCACCTTATTTTGCTTTACTCCAGGAGAAGCCACAGGCAATATTGAGAGGAAAGCCCTGTAAAGTGGTTCCCAGGGGAGGAAGGGAGGGCTCCTGCCAACGCCCAGCATCACAGTGCCAGTCAAGTGAGTAAACCACGTTGAACACCGAACCTCCACACGGCCAGGCCGGGTGAGGTGGCCACAGCCCCGACTGATGTCTGGAGTAAAACCTCGCAAAACTTTTTATGTTTTGTTTGTTTGTTTGTTTGGAGGGTTTCCAAGCCAGAGCCCTAAATTCTTGACCAATATAAACCGTTAAAGACAATGAATGCTTATTGCTGTTTGAAGCCTCTAAGCTTGCCGTTGTTTGTCAAGCTGTAATAAATAACAAACACATTCCCACTCAAAAATAGGCGACTGTAACTTTCTGCTTGTCAGTTTAGTAAGAAATAATACTAAACACAATCAGTAAATAATAGATAAAGTCCTTACAAAATCCTTTAATACGAACATTGTCAAATGTACCTGAAACTAGACAGCATCATATAAGGGATTCCCAAGTATCTATCACCCATCTCTAGCATCCGTCCAATTTCTTTCTGATCTAGCCCCCCCTCCTCCAAGCACACATTGATCTTGTTTCTTTATTTCCCCCTCTCTTTCTTGTGCATTTTAAATCAAGGCCCACATGTCACACCATGTTTTAAGAAAGAATATTTTTGACGTGTGAAGGGAACAGTTCTATTTGTCTGGATCTTTCCTGGCTGACTCTGTTGTCGTTCCAATGTTAAGTCAACCATCACTTTCTCATTGACTTCTCAGAAGCACCTCACTGGCCACCCTAAAAGCATCATCATATCCCTCTCTCGGGTCATTTTTATATCGTTTGCATTTATACCTTTGAAACACTTATATACTTAGTTGTTTATTGACTGTTTCATTCCCGTAGAAAACCAGCTCAAGAACAGTTTTACTCTTGTTTACCACTCCACACAAAATCACATGACTTGGAACATGAAAACCTAGTAAAAGTTCTATAAAAACATAAGCATTTCATTGTCCTCACCTAGGTCGGCTCCTTGGTTTGCAGACTGTAGTAATGCTCATATTCACCCACATATGTGCTTTTTATACCTGCCATTCCCTTTACCTAGTGTTTACTCCTCTCTTCAACTGCAAATTCATCCTCATGATTCAATATTATCACCACTGAAAAGGATCTAATTTACAAAGGATTCTAGGCACTTTTTAATTTTTATTTTGATAGCAAATTATGTTAAGCACTTAAAAACTGTCTTTCTTGCCAACTGTGAGTCCTTAAATGGCAGAACATTGCCAGGTAATTCCTTAGCTCTAATGTCCTTAGTTGGCACCCGTCCCACATATAGTTGGGCACTTTATGTAATGGTAAACGTGCAAGCAACTGGATTCATTAATGATGAATAAAATCAGTATTCAATCTGTTGTATTTTTTTTTTTAAAGATTTTATTTATTTATTTTTAGAGAGAGGGAAAGGGGAGGGAGACAGAGAGGGAGAGAAACAGCAATGTATGGTTGCTCCTCACATGGCCCTCTCTGGGGACCTGGCCTGCAACCAAGGCATGTGCCCTGACTGGGAATTGAACCGGGACCCTCTGGTTCCCAGCCCACGCTCAATCCACTGAGCTACACCAGCCAGGGCATCAATCTGTTGTATTTTTTAAGTTGATAAAAGATGAGAATATAGCTGGACAGTAGAGCATCCTTTATTATTTAAAGCACAATTTATAATTTACTAGATTCAATATGTGCATATGATGAAGATTTAAAAAAAATTCCAACTTGTGGATAAGATAGACATAGTCAAGTTCTACAGACACCTCTCATAGCTTCTCATAAAGAGAAAACAATTCAGTTCTCCCTCTTGCTCACATAAGTCAATTTGCGTCAAAGGCACTTGTTATGGATTGAATTGTGCTCCTCCCAAATCCATGCATTGAAGCAGTAACCCTTAACGTGACTGTCTCTGGATATAAGGTCTTTAAGGAGTTAATTTTAAATAAGGTTGCATGTGTGGAGTCCTCATCCAATAGGACCGTGGGACAAGGGGAAGGGGCCATCTGCAAGCTGAAAGGGAGCTCTCGCCAGCACCCGCCCATGCTGGCACCCTGATTTCTGACTTCCAGCCTCCAGAACTGTGGGAAAATAAATTTCGGTTGTTCAGCTCACCCAGCTAAGGTAATTTGTAAAAGCAGCCTGGCAGACTAACACAGTGCTTTAAAGTGAATCACTGTATGAGAAACACAGTGATGTGCTTTCTGGAACAAATATAAAATAAAACGGTCCCCATCACAAAGGCACTTACAAAGAAGGGTGCAATGACTGCACCAATGGGAATAATGTGTGTGTTGGGGGCTGGGGGGATTCAACAATAATGATCCAACAAAAGGGGCCAAATACAGAATCAGGGAAAATATTCATCCAGAGCGTGACTCTGTTAGAACCAGCAAATGCAGAGTCCACGGTTCCTCCTGGTGCCCCTGAGGGTGCAGCAAAGAGAAACTCAGGTGCAATAATATAGAAAACACGATCAAGCAGATACATAAATTTATATTCATACATGTAACTTTCCAATTACAAAGGTATAATTCCCTCTACAACTTACGCACTAGTTCATTTTTTAAAATTAACTCTTAAAATTCCAACTAGAGCAGACGGTCTGCTTTTGTTTTCCCGTGATCTCACACTGTGCTTTCAATCCAGGTGTTCAGAGAACAGAGCTGATACATCTCAGGCTTTCGAGATTTTAATGATGCCCAGAGCTTTCATTTTCTTTTACACATTGACAATGGAAAACATGGTCTCCTTATGTACAACATAAAATCTAATAAAGTACCCAGCTGTTCTTTCCCTGGCGATTCCTGCTGCTACTAGCTAAGGTACAGTAATGTCAAATTTTCATGAAAAGGGTTAGAAAATACTACAATTGTACCATACTAGAATATCTATAGTACATTTGCCTTTTTCTCTGTGCCTGTCTTTATATATCAAATACACACACAGCAAACTTTATTTCCCAGTGGCCTAAACCTAGAAGATAACACATATTCTTTTTTTTCATATTCTTAATATTCAGCAATATCTACAGTGAGCCCTCTTGCAATATTCCAAGAATATTCTTTCTTTGTTCTCTTATATTTTTCTGTCTCAAACTACAGAAGCCTCTGTTTCTGATAAATGCAAAGATGAAAAGAACCAGAACTATATTTACAATTATTATAAGATTGTCTTCATCAGCATAAGCATATAACCACTCATATTCCACATTGCATCTGAAAAATTCTGAAAAACATTTTTCACAAATCACAACCATGCTTACTTGTATTGTTTTAGGTGCTAAGCTAGAATGCAATGATCGATATTACACTTTTCCAACAATGCCCTGTGTAATTCAGAAAAGCCAGTGTCTATGAAATTTTAGTTTTCTCTTAGGTGAAACAGGTCCTTGAGAAATATTTAAAAGTTTGAAGAAATTATTTTTCATTATATGAAGTGCTGCTTCTTCACCAGCCACAAAATGCCACTTCCCCAGCTCCCACCAGCCACTGGGGCTTTGAATGGCCCACCGGCAGTAAAAATAAATTAGACTTAATGTGCTGAACGTTTTAGGGCTTAAAAGATACAAGAAATAGAACTATGTAAAGGGCTGTTTCAGAAAAATTAAAATCTACAATCAAGATTTGCTATTGTATTTGTTCTGACATGGTCATTTTAGGTACAGCAGATTCCCTTGTGATCGAAGAAAAGCCAAATATGTAATAATTGCTGTTACTGTCAGTGTCCCCACAGTGAGAGGCTTTGAGAATCAACCTCTTGTATGTTGACACTCAAGCGATAACATCAGCAAACATTCTGTTAAGCATCAGGGAGTGAACATGCTAGGATTTGGGGGCCATATGGTTGCCAAGTGAAAGCAACCTTAAACAACATGGAAATGATCATCACTGTGTTTCAACAAAACTTTACTTTGGGGCACCAACATTTAAATTTCATATAACTTTCACATTTTACAAAATATGAGTCTTTGATTTTTTTTGCCAACCATTAAAAAATGTAAAGAGCATCCTTGACTCATAGGGTGGCCAGATTTGGCCCACAGTCTGCAGTTTGCTGATCCCAGCTCTAGCACTGAATAAGGACATTCCCTCGGAATCTAAAGCTGAGTATTTTTTAGCTGAGATATCTTTGGAATTATCAAAAATGCTTAGCTATTGATTGTATGTCAGACTATAACTATCTATCACATGGAATGCATTCTTATAGCTGAGTAACTAATATGATTACTAACTACTCTGGTATGACCTGGAACTTTCTGGACAAGATATGATAGTTTGTTTAAAAACAAAAGGTAGCCAACAAAAAGGCATCAGTGCATTTCAGCACACAGTTCCTGTGAACAGGGACGACCCAAACTGAGTCTCATTATTTTGCATCCTACGGCAGCAAATGAAACAGACCTTCAAAACACATTTCTGAAAATGGTGATTTGTCCTTTTATGTCCAATTTTTACTCCATTTTCCCAGAGAACTCAACAGTTCATACTGGCAGCAAACAATGATTTAAAAATACAACCATGGACTCCTCTAAGTATCAAAAAATTGAATTCACTTACCTGATTGGCAAACAAAAGGCCAAGTCATTTGGAATCAATCAGCAATTATAGTTTCCAAGTCCATGTTAGAAGACATGAAAGAAAAGAAAACAGAATAATTCATTAAGATATTTTTTTCAACCAGTGATTTTTACACAGTAACATTATTAATTCTATTGCTAATAAAATACAGTTTGGAAAACTAACTAAAGGCATTCTTCTATTGCTCTCATTACCATTCGTTACAAAGAAGTGATTTTAGAAATATCTGATAAAAACCTCCACGGTACTTGTATAGCTAATATGAATTGAGCACTCGTACCACTTATGATAGCAAGCGACATAGGACAGCTTTGAAAATGACTTGAATGAAATCTTTATCTGCATATCATCAGGCAAAGGCCAGGGTGGAAATTATACAATAAGAAGGAAATTGAACAATTCAGACATGTTTATGGAAAGCTTGCAACTTGGGGCACCTCATTTGCCATCGAATAAAGCTGTTATTCACGATAGGCAGCAACAATAAAAAGTGGCTTGTCTGGTATAAAAATTTTGCCAACAGGGCAAATTCAGGCAAATAAGCACTTTTCAAATAAATGCATCGAGAATAAATGAGCCTATAAAATGTTTGTATGTTGTTTGCTTGCCTCTCTACCTCTTTCTTTAATATATATTATAATGCCTAAAGCCAGCAATCCATGAGCATGTCATCATTCCATATATATGTATATGTGTATGTATATGTAAATGCATATGTGCATATATGTGTATATATATTCATTCTATGTAAAGGCTATGATAATAATTATTTTTTTTCTTGCAGACCTAAAAATGACACAGATTTTAAAAGACTACCCAGCCCTGGCTTGTGTGGCTCAAGGGATTGAGTGCCGGACTGCAAACCAAAGGGTCACCAGTTCAATTCCTAGGGCAGGGCACAGGTCTGGGCTGCAGACCAGATCCCTAGTAGGGGGCATGCGAGATGCAACCACACATTGATGTTTCTCTCCCTCCTTTCCCCTCTCTAAAAATAAATAAATGAAATCTTAAAAAAAAAAGACTATCCAAACATACAAGAAAACTCAGAAGCATTTTTTCTTTCATTTTAAGGGATTACTTTAATGCTATACTGACCATGATAATTTCTTGCATTTTGAGGCAGTCTGATGTTATCCACAAATGTAGTTTTCACTAACAATTCCTATTCTGAACACTAACACAGTTCCAAAGTTATATTTTAGAGAAGGTTGAGATACAAACACAAGTACTTAATGTTGTTTCCACATGAGGAAGACAGTGAAACACATCTGGACCTTTCAAGTCTACCACATTTTTCATTATCTGAACATTTCAACATCTTTTTGGTTAAAATTAGCTGTGAAGCCAAGTTCTCTGGATAATGCACTCATGAGCAAAGTTTCTTTGCTCATTTGATCATAGTCAACATTTACTAGGTTGACTGTAGATTATCTCTGAACCCTGACTAATTCTGGGCGTGCCTACTGTAACATCCCGAACCGCACCCATGTTTAAAATAAAGAATGATTTTAAAAGGCATTAGGTTTTTTTTCAATCATTTGTCAAAAAAAAAAAAAAAAAAAAAAAAGGAAAGAAAAGCTGTCTCTGTGTCTTCATCCCACTCAGGAAAAGGTAAATACATTATAAATGATGAAGTAACTGATAAATGATTAAATAAATACATTATAAATGATTAAGGAACCTGGAATTCTTTCTACCAGATACTCTTCTAAAATGGAAAATTACACAAACATTTTGGGATGGTACTAGAGACTCATCTCTAGAGCTGTTTCTATTATTAAATATGCAATTCTAAAATAAATCTTTCCATATACTAGTTTTATTTTTCTAGCCTCTCTTATCAGTGAAATATGGAATCAAATAATTTGTTAACTAATTTACTCAATAGAAAAGTAACAATTTAGAGAAAACAGCCTTGCATTTCTAGTATCACACAATTAATTGTACTAATTTTCTTGACCTGTAACTGCATATATTAGTATTTTTAAAAACACTTAATACTTGCAATTGTAGATATTTAGCATTTTAAGCATGTCCGAACCAATATTTTAATTTAATAGTTGTATTCTGTGGTTCCTTAAAGATCATTTTTTCTCTTTTCATTTCACAAACTATAATAAATTATTTAAAAATAATCACCACAACACTGCCGCCCTGCTTTGTATCTACCATGTTCTTGTGTTTTGCTTTCTGCACTTTATCTTTGGAGTCATTTATCTGAAAAACATGAGCTTAATCTTCTTGATGTTCATCTGCTCCTTTTTCAACTACTCTCTGGTGAGGTCATGAGGATCCCATCTGAGCTCTCACGAACAATTCCAGAACAGCCAGATGTGGGGGTCTGCTCCAAACAAGGGAGGAGCAGATGGTATCTAAAACACAAAGTGCATTTCCATAAAAGTATATAAAACGACGAGAACTAGAAGAAACTCCATGTAGGAATAGCACTGATGTTAAATACTTCCTCCAAACAAAGACTGTTCTTAATGCTCCTCATCAAAAGGAAATATGACCTTCAGCTTGTCTGAACAGTACAAATAGGTCTTCTTCATTCCCTGATGCTTGCTTTCTGAAGCTCACTTTTAGAATTGTAAATAAGCACGTTTTCTTTGTTTGATCTGAGAATACTATCGCTGACCGTTAGTTGTTTGTTAGAATTCTGAAAATTCAGTGGAATGTTTCAAGGACAGTGGGATTAAACCTCAGCTAATAATTACAGATTTATTATTTAGTAAAACAAATTTGATTACATTGGTTTACAAAGTTTGAAGGTTTTTCTGGCAGAGAAACAGAAACTTGACTAATAAAATAGTCTGGAGTAAACACCTTTTATTGATTATGCATACATTTAAAAGGTTCTACTATTTCATATTGAAAAGTAATACAAAGATTTTCCCCCTAATTTTTGTAATATGTTCCAAACGAAATGAATTTAGCTCCAAGATTAATCAATGTTTATGTGATCCCACAATCAATCTGCTTTGTAATGTTCTTTCCTATTTAATGTTTTGTGTGGACCTGCAGGGATCGCTCATTTGGACAGGATATGCAATTTTGCAGGTTAATGATTAAGCTCAAATAAAATAACAATATAGGAAACATAATTAATGCAGAATTCCATCTCAAATAAGGTGTTTTGTTATTATAGTATTTTTTAAGTACTTTTTAAAAAAGTACTGTGAACTCAAGTTCAGGTAACATAATATATTTCAACATAAAAATGAATTTTGTGGTTCAAACTCAAAAACATTTGAGCATGAATAGTCTTTATATTAAAAAGAGCTCTCTAATTTACTTTTTGGTCATAAGCATGAACAGAATTGGCTCCTCATTCCTAGCTTAATATTTTTGGGGCTGTTCTTGGGGAAGAGAGATCATTTTTCTTATAGCAAAGTTTTCCTTCCAAGAAATAAAATAATGGACCTTATGATAATTGTGGCTGCCCTTTGGATGCAAAAGGCAAACTGTTCATGATTGAAAAAAAAAAAAAGATGAGAAATATTTTAAGGCTCCCGAGTTTATTTTTTGTGAAAGTGCCTCTTCAGAAATAGTACTTGACATTCTAATTACTAGAAACTACTGATGTTCATTCTGAAAGTGAACACTTTCTTCCAGACGTACAATCAATCCTTTAAATTATTTGTCCCATACAAACTTATGATGAAACGGCATCTGTTGGGGACCATCTCTCCTTTTCTGGAACTTGTATTTCCAAGTATGTATTGGACAAAGTCATCACTGCATTCTGGAGACATTGCTACACTTAGCAAAACAAAAGTGGACCTTGTCTCTACCTTTTTCCCTCATAAGCATTTTCCACATCCTTTGTTTGGAGCGTGGTAAAAGCCATCACCAACTCATTCGGTTCACAAAATAGAAAGTGTGCTTTTATTCACTATTATTTTGGCCAGCAATAAACCTTTACAGACTGCCCATTATTGGATGAGGCAGTTGTATGGTATACCACTTAAAATCTTTCCCTCTTTGCTAGCCAAGGCTGTAGAGGAAAAGCCCCGTTTCCCTTATCAGCTACATTCTACAGAAAGCTCTCATTTGTTTCCTGGTGGACTACTGCTAATTTTTCTAATTATTATTTTAACATACAAAAGTCTCCCCCAATTCTAATTCACCCACCACACAGTTACTGGAAGGATGATTCCTAAATTTAAAAGAAAATTTAAAAAAAAAGGAAAAGAAGGAGAAGAAAGAGAAAGAAAGAAACAAAATAAAGTTTGGAAGAAAAGGCAAAGAAAATATAGAAAAAAAGAAGCTGGTAATAAGTCTTTCTTGCCTTCTTGTTGCTCATACGGTAAAATCCACAATTTCTTGCTTAACCTAAGAGGCCCTTCGCCCTCTGCATTCTCTCTATTCAGTCTCACTCCCCATAATGCCACGCCCTACATGTTGTGTTCCCTGCTGTCTGTTCAACTACAGAGCCCTCTGGGATCCTTCAAAGAACTCTGCATTTGTGAAAGTAGGGTCTGTCTACCTTCCCCCTTTTATTTCACCAGGCATATCCCTACACATTCATTAACCCATCTCAAATGTCGTTACTATGAGGCAATTCTTATCTTTTTCAAGGAGTCACCAGAATCCCCATGCTTTATATTCTATCTTGATAGACTATTAATAGAGCTTCTGTTTTGCAATCCCACAGTATCTTGCATGTATCTCGATTAAAACAATTTCCACATTTTTAGCTTACAAGGCCGTCTTTCCCATCAAAGCATGAGGGCTAATTATTAGCACTTATAATGTGGCACTTTATATCTTTGGTGTGTGTGTCTCTCCCCACTTGCAGTAGCAGCACTTTAAAGACACTAAAGAAATGACTGTGAAACATTTTTTTGTTTCTTCCTTCATCTCGATGTCTACTCTAAGATAGACAATGACTAGCACTTACTATGGTTACGTGTCCTAATCACACAGCCAGTATGATCACTGTGACCATACGTAGACCTAATAAGGAGGCAGGTGCATAGATCGAGCTGTGGAGTAAAGAAGCTAATCTCAGCAAATAAACGGAGGGAGAAAATCTTCATATCCTAGTTTAAAACTGAGGACCATCATGTTTGTTTTGTAAATAAAGATCATAGATATAGACAGAGAGACAGATGAAAGGATGTTTTAGCCTCTATTTTATGATTTTTTTCCATATAAATATGAGCAACGAAAAGCAAAAATAAGTTCATATCAATCATGTGTGTAGTTAAACAACCACTGAAGAGAAGGTTACATTGTCTCTTGAAGTTTTAACTTCTTTTTGTTTGTGTGATCAGTACCTTTGCAAAGGTCCATCTTTCTCACCTACTACTGTAGACTTGAAAATGTCAAATGCAACGAAAGAGATAACCTTACAAAATAGATATGTGTCTTGCTCATACTGTCCTACAGGGAATTCTCTCATGGGCTGTGTGGAGTTTTCAGGATCACAAGAAAATGTGAGTTATAGGGCTTAATAACCGCCACCTTTGCTGCAGGTTTATGTCTCACCAGGACAAACACCATCAAAAAACAATTCCTGACAAATCGCTTGTGTCAATTTTTCCCACTAGGCTTTAAAGTATCTGTCACTCCTCGGAGTGCCTCTTCTGCCAGGAAGCCTGTTATATCATAAGGAATATCTGGGAGCTTTAGCCATGCCTGTATATGTTAGGGAAGAAGAAAGGGAGAGTAGAAGAGAAGCATATCTGTGATGTATAAATGAATGAAGCAGTTAATGATTCAGTTTATCTGGGCTTGGGTCAAATTAAAAATCTAAACAAAACACAGAATCCCTTTTCAGGCCTGAAAAACTACAGCAGACATTTAATTGATTGTACTGTATGACGAAAGATAGTGCCCAAAGCTAAGCACGGGCCATCTGGGGTAGGTCCACCAAAGATGACACCTTCATATGGGTCAACAGCACCCAAGGCAGAACTACACAGCCGACGTGCTTCTCTGGCCTCCTCACACTTTCCGTTCTACGTCTGTCCTCCCAAGATCGCAGTCATGTGCATGTGTCCTTCACCCCTCGGTCTCAATGTCCTTAATTTTCTCTTTTGCTGCCTAGAATCTAAGCACAATTGAAAGTTGAGATTATCACTTCCCACCTACTAATCAAAACTCGCATTCTTCCAGGATAATTGAGTTCATCTAGGCAGTCGGAGAAAAGTAGCTGCAATTTTTAACGAGATTATTCACCCTAAGGTATAGGTATGGGCAGGAGAATGGTTATGAGATCCTGCCTCTTTTTTAAAAGAGATTACTAAATCTAAATGAGTTTATCAGTAGAGTGGAACAGATGCTTGCTAGTTCCCTCTGCCTATGCTGGATTAATATGCTTTCCATATATAGTTTAGAAAAAATTGCTCCCAAAGAACATACTTCTGAGAAGGGTCTACCTCATCCCTCATTACAGGTAATTACTTTAAAAAACATAATGTGTGGTTTTCCTTATGAAGCAAGAATAATAGTTACAAATCTCTTTTTGTTCTTGAATAGCATATTTGATTGCAGATGGTCACAACCTAGTGGACACACATTTGTAAAATTTGAGGCGTATGTGACGGTAGGTCCTGAATACATGAGATAAAATTCATGGTCAAGTGCATTTTCAAGTGTCACGTGGGCAATGGTTTCTGACTATTTATTATAATAACAAACATACTTCTCCTCATGAACAGATACACTAAAATTGAAATCACCCATTTATAATAAAATATAGGTGTAGATTTTTCTCATGTAGATCTTTTCACTTAAAAGCATCTATATTTGCATTCTGTCAGAGTAATCAACCTAATAAAAGACCTAGGGTTTCTTACCTTTTCAACGGTACAGAAGCAGATAAGCTTCTCTTCTAAGAGTAAAGTTAGAAATATAGTGGAAAAGTGGCTGAGGAGATTTAGAACAGCCAAGTTTAATTAAGGTGGCTGAAACACCATCGTAAGAATGCATGGTTGAACCAACAAATCTAAAGCTGTAACCTCTTCATGGCTAATAAAATGGCTGACGGCTGACATGGGACTAGAACTGAATATAAGACTCAACTGAATTAATTATAATAAACTGGCTTAAGCTAGCAGAACTGTAATCACATGCTTTGTATCCTGTCAAACAATTCCTTTTGGGGAAAGAGAGGAGGCTGTACAAAGTATGGAAAAGAGGAGCCAGGAGAAAAAATAGAGAAGATTTCACAAATCACCAACTAGGAATGGGGAAAAGTGAATCATCAGACACATTTCCTGATTAAAACAAGGAAGTTTCCCACAGCATGGATAAAATTTGCATTAAGATTCTCCCTCTGCTTTGATTTAGTATTCAACAAACACATTTCTGATGATGAAACTGTGCTCACACTACTATTAATTATAAGCCCTAATACTAATGATTAATTTTATGTCATACTTTAGAGCTAAGGTATTCACATTGCAAATACCATTGGCTTAGAAGAGTTATACCTTTAGATTTATTGATTCAATCCCATATTATTTTTTTTATCATTATGATAATCCAAAAAGTATGAGTAGGGATGACCTGAGTATTTTACAGTTAGTGTCTGTAAGGATACATAACAGGGTCAAGGATAAAAAGTAAGAAATTGATGGGGTAAGGATTCAAGGCCATAGCATTCAATTCCAGGGACCTTTAGCTACACACTCCATCACACCATTCCCGAAAACCCACTCTCTTAGCTGAGGACCAGACTAGATGATGAAGCCACACCACCATTACCCGACCTGGACAGATGCAGTGGCTCTACTATCATAACTTTGCACCTTAGTCCATAATTTTAACAATTTCAAATGGAAACAAAGGCAAGGACAAATATACTTCCTTATTCCTTTTTAATTTTAAAAGTGTGAGGCAATTAACGTAAATATACATTATTCCAGATCTACGAATACGAAATAAAGAGGTTTATTCAACATCAGAGTTGTCTTCTGAATAGCAACACCAATTTAATTTGTATTGTAGGAATGTCTCAAGCAATTTGCATTTTAGATACAGAGAACAAAGAATATCAACAGTTAAAACAATCCCACATCTATTCAGAAAAGCAGCCATTTTAAGCTTATAAAAACTGGTAGTGACCTTAAATTCAACTGAATAACTAGTAACATCAGGATGCTATGAATCTCTGAAAATCTAGATGTCAGATTTGTAATTGTTTTTTTTTTTTCTTTGCCTTAAATATTTGAAATTTAGTTGCTAAAAGGAATTTTTTATTGCTATCAAGTAGAAATTTGATTACTGGTAAAATTTGATATAACCCTCCGGGGCACATAAACCACAACTAAGAAAATGCCCAGCTTTATTGGTTTTCAGTCTACCCAACTGCAACTGCGAGTGTCCTCAAAATGTCATCAACAATAAACTGCAAAAGCCTTCACATCTCCTCATTAAACAGTGTCCCTAAGGCACTAGGCTGTAAACAGAAATTGCCTGGTTTCTAACGTGGTGTTTATGAATTCAGACACAGACATTGGCACTTTCCCCGAACACAAAAGTTTATACTTTGAATCCTGTTTAGGTAGCAATCAGTGCAGGGTACATGGAAGCAAAGAAACACTCTAGATAATTACCGTATTAATGGGCTTAATATTTTTCTGTCATAGCCCAAACATCGACTGCACATTTTGAAATACAGATTAGAGAAAGTGTGTCCCTGACGCCCCAGGGCTATAGTCTTGTCAGATTCAACTGCACACACGCCAATGACAGAAGAAACAGCTAACTTTTTCACCCTGAGTGATAAAGTCTACATCATGTGGAATACTATAGAATTTATCTTTTTTTTTCCTTAAATGCATGAATCAAGCCAATCAAATATTGAGAAACAATGTCACATAGCTAGTTATTTCACATTGGAATTTAGAATCACTAAACACTTAAGAAAAACATTAATATTTTAAAAAATAAACAAAAACATTACTAAAGAGGAATGAGACAGTGTTCAGCAGATATATCTTAATGAAAAACCTTTACAACATGTATTCATATCAAAGCCCAAATATCTTTAGTTGCCTTTCAAGGCCTTGTATGACCTCCCACCAAATTTCTCATGTTTCACTCCTGTGCCTGAACCTTGTACTTCAAACTAACCCTCTGATAACCCCCAAAACATACACCATAAATGTCCACCTTTATTCATTTGTGTAGATATAGTTTTTACTGCAAATCCTGAGCTCAATCATAACTGACTGCCACTCAAGTCTAAATATGATCCTTAAAAACATACAGAGTGATTACTGGACATAGAGCAAGCCCAGTTCTAGCTCATCCCCTGACCCGGGATAGACACGGAGTCATCAAATACATGGTAGCTCTAGCATGCCTTCCACTTGGACTTTGAGGTGAAACAGAGGGACCAATGGTTTAATTTCTGTTGAGAGGTAAACAAAAATTGTGAAAGTAGCAAAATACTAAGTGGTGGAGAAGAGATTCACTTTGAGTTTGGTTAATGCTCAAGTTCATTCGTTTTAATGTAACTGACCTTCTATCATCTCTATGAATCCGTCCTTCATAACCCTAAGCTCCAGAGAACTCATTATAACATAACTGTCACCACGCTGAACTGGTTTTATTACTGTTTTGTTTTTGGAATTGTGTTTTACTGTAGTTATTGGCAAAAAGCAGCCAGGTGGGTTCCTAATATTTCCTAAGGATACGGGACCATTCAGTGTAGAAGATTCTATGTAAACAAAAGTTAATGTGTTATTCTCTTAGTCAGAACATAAAAAAAATTGTTATATATTTTCTATGCAGGTAAGGAGTGAATCTTACATTCTCAAGGCATAAAAGCAAAGTAAAAATAGAAACAGAAGTTCCCGGAGTTTTGCCTGTTCTCGCCTCCAAAGAGTGTTATGCACATGTCGGTGTCTGAAAATCTGGCATCTGCTCTTGTTGATGCCGTCATTCTTCTTTTTTCTTAAAAGTTTGTTTCTAATTTACTCGATGCTAAATTAGCTTCAGACTAGTTTTATTTTAAAAGAAAAACTACATCAGTATCAACGTTAGATCATTAATTAATGGGGACAATCCAACTGCCAAACACTGTTGAGGCACTAACATGTGTGGTTCAGGGAGAATCGGATAACACAGTAGAAAGCAATGCAGCAGGGAGGAATTCAGGAGATTTGACAAAACAATTCAAGGGAAGGAAAAAAAAATAAAGCGCTGAGTTCCGGCATTGTTCCTGAGATGACTGCCAAAGTATCACAGATTTCAGCAGTTTATGAAAACAGTATTTGGTGTTTTCAAATATGCTCTTAAAATTTTCACAGGATGTATCAGATGGGATGCATTCTTGTCGTTTTTGGAAAATGTAGAGAAAACAGGCATGCCAAAGACCAAGAACAGCATGTGGGAATAACACTTTACATGCTATTTTTATGCCACTTTTTTTCCAGGGTATAAAGTGTTATGAAACATTAGCAGAGGCAATGCAGTGTTAAAAGGTTTTAAACTATATATCTATCTCTTTTATTGCATTGAGGTGCCCTGTTACATTTTTAACATAGGCCATCATTATCAATGGCAGCCCATCATCATTACTGTAAATTAAACAGCAGATCAACTGCCACATAATATCATAGTAAAAGGTATACAGAAAAATGATGACATGCTAGCAGGTGATTCATACAAAAAAGTTAGATGAAAACTTTAGATATAGCTAAATGCTGTCTGTCAATAAATTCTAGCTTAATAGTGTGGTCCTACAGGACAGGAGTTGGTATACTGTTGCTCCTGCTTATAAAAATGTACACAGCAAACCGTGTTCCATGCTTTAAAATATTAATTTTCTTCAAAATGTGGCTGGAACTTTATTAATAAACTCAATGTTAGCATGTGGTTAATTACTCATTTCAATGAGTCCTTATAGTGTCGTCTTATGTGTCTCTGCACCATGGCATTATGGGTACCCAGAGAGGAACCCGCTCATGGAAAGTTTGGAGGGGGAGGGCAGGTGTGGGAGTAAGGGTTGTGTAGGGAGGGAAGAAGAGAAGCACGATGAGGTGAGTACAACAGGAACACTTCCAATCTTTTACCTTTTAATACAAAGTAAAAGGGTAACTACGGAGCAGTTTCAGAAATACCCCCGTGCAGCCAAGATCCAGGAACAAGCAAGCCCCTCGCTCTTCCCTTCCCCAGGCTCCTCTCCTTTCCTCAGGGGATGGTCTTCATTTGCAAAATGCAGTTACAACAGTGGGAAAGGAGGGAGGAGACGATGGTCTATAAATTATCCCCAATCCACTTTTCCCTCTTTGTCCTATCTCCAGTGCACCACTCCCAGAAGGTACAAGTCTGCTGTCCCTCTGATCTGAAGCATAACACACTGTGAACGGAACTGATCTGAGGACACTCCCAAAGAAAGATGTTCTTTCCCTCCAATACTGGATCCACAAGGGTTAGAAGTACTCTCATAGAACTGTTATTATATAAAGAGGTTAGACTTTTACAGTACTAGTTATAAATATATTCAGCAACATTATGGGTTAAACAGGCTTTGGAGGGCTGAACAGGAAATTTAATCTTCCTATAGAACAATGCTTTCATGGTAAATGATGGTTTAAGTTCCAAATTGTCTATGATTTACCCATAGCTTTTCAAATACGATTCAGTTGTAAATTGGGAACTATCTACACTGTTCCTTTATGACATCAAGTGTATTTCACTATATCAGGAGAGCAAAAGGCTAATTGTTGTTCCTTGGAAAATATAATAAGTAAATCTTCAAAGCAGAAGTCAGGTTGAGGAGGAATTCTAATGGAACCCAATAAGGAGGAAAAACAGCAAATAAGGGGTATGTCTCTCAGCACCATCGGGGAGACTTTGCAGGAATTAGCTTGTGCTGTATTCTTATCTCTAAGGAAGCCCTGCTAAACTATTTGAAGCTGCCTTCTCAGAGGGATTATCTCCTTCAATCTGTTTTAATCACAACTAAATGCTTTCAATTGCAATATACTGTGCTAGAATTAGAATCAGAATTCCCCTAGATTTCTGTAACACAGTTGAAAAACGAAACACACACACACACACACACACACACACACACACACACATTCTATTTGCAATTTAACAGCAACTGTAATCTGCCATTATTCAGATAGATTAATAAGAAAATATAAAACAGTTATATATTTTAAAACACCACAAAACAAGATCAATGCACACATAAAATACTATACATGAAAATGCTTTCGAGCTTAGAGGAGATTTCCAGAAGGAGGCAAATACATTCTTTAGAAAATTTAAAAATCACTATATTCAAAAATCACTGCAGTTAAAAATAGATCTAAAAACAGAATGGCAAACTGAGCTACCATTAATAAATTAGATAATCATTTATTGTTCACTCTGCCCATTTTTAGAATTCTGTGTTATCCATGAAAATTCGCACACATTTATTTACTACTCTACAAATTTTCAGTGTTCTCAAAAAACAAAGAACACTTGAGTCTATGTATTGTGAGGAGGCAACCAGTCATTGATTCCATTTATGATTAGAGTCATTCCATAGGATATATGCTGACTCCAGAAGAACTATGAGGACGATAAAAATTTCCAATTTACTTTCAGTGAGTATTTGCCAGATAGCACTAGTTCTTAATTGTTATTTTTCTTGATAAATGAACAGTTATTTACTTACATGAAAATCAAAGAAGTAAAACCACTTGGGGCTCAATGAAAGAATTCCATCAATATGGAGACTTCGCTTCCAGGGGAGAAACAGCACCACTCCAGGTGAAAGCATGGACCCTAGAACCAAACTGTCTGCATTTCAATCCTGGTTCTACTGCCTTCAAGGAAAGTAATCTGTTTTGTCAAGGAGGATCAACATAATACTATTTATTTTGAAAAATTGTTTAAGCATTACATGAGCACATAGTATAATGAGTGCAACCACTATATATCCCATAGATGGTTGCAGTTGGTATTTTGGGGGACCAAATTAAAAACAAAGAATTATATAGCGATAAGCCAGATAAATTTCTATTTTCAATTATCCCTATTCTCAGTTCCTAGTCTTTGATAGCTACTTTATAGACATCAATAGGTTCACATTTTGCCCAAGACTCAGAGCTATCAAATAACTCTATGCTGACATCAGTTGTCTCCTGGCAGCTCTAAGATATGAAATAACAAGCAGTCAATGTCAGCACTCTTCAATCAAACCGAAGCGCTCCCACGGCACCAGACAGTGGCAGCTTGTTACTACTAAGGAAACGTCAGTCCAGTCAGAGTGTGGTGGAGTTGTCAAATCCCTGATTGCATCTGCCCCGATATAACTAACACTCTGTAAGGAAACATTCATAAAAATGCTCTTATGTTGCCAACAACCCCGAAGCAGAACAGCCAACGTGGCTCTCAGAGTTCAAGGAGTTGTCTGACTCTTCAATCACTGGGATTCAACCTTCAAGAACACAAGTCCGTGTTCTCTGTTTGTAGGCACAACACTGGGATCAGAGAGCATATCTCCTGCTAAAGTTTTAAGAATTTGTATAGAGCCCTGGCTGGTGTGGCTCATTGGATTGAGCACTGGCCTGCGAACCAAAGGGTCGCAGGTTTGATTCCCGGTCAGGGTACATGCCCAGGATCTGGGCCAGGTCCCCAGTAGGGGGCGCATGAGAGGTAACCACACATTGATGTCTCTCTCCCTTTCTCCCTCCCTTCCCCTATGTCTAAAAAAAATAAATAAATAATTTTTAAAAGAAGTTGTATAGAGCTAGATATCAGTATACATGCAATAACTGATTTGTGCTTTGCAATGCTGATGAACCAAGTCTTCTTAAAAAATTTGGTTTTTAGAAATACATATGTCTGCCCCCTTATACTGCAACTGCACTGTAATTTTCTTCCCCTTAGCACTGACTCAGATATCCCACTATTATCCATTCTCATTCAGAGCATCTTTGCTGTGGCAAGTATCACTGACTTTTAAGGTAGCCCATTGGTTCAATCCAAGTGCCTTACTGGAGATTTGATATTTCCATTTAATTTTAAGAATAGTTTCCAACCTTGGCCCAGGTACTCAGTTGGTCAGAGTATCATCCCAACACACCAAGGTTGCTGGTTCAATCCCCAGTCAGCGTACTTACAGGAGTAAACCAATGAATGCATAAATAAGTAGAACAACAGGTCAATGTTGCTCTCTCTCTCTCTCTTTCTCATCAATACATTTTTTTAAAAAGAAATATTTCCAGGTAATATGCTGGTTTAAAAAATTCAGATTTTTTGCTATGCCCATAAAGCATGGTGGCATTCTGACTGTTTCAACCTTCCCATATACAAGCCTATTTCTAGGTGCTATGCCACACAAAATAATAAAATGTGTTGGCTGTTCTGAGTCTTATTTTGCCAATACATATGACGGCTCATAGATCTAGTTTTTCATCACAGTTGGCAAAGAGCTTTAGTAGCATTTAAGGGCTTTGGCTCCACAGTGCTGTACAATCACCAATCAGAGTTCCATCTTTCTAGTCCACGCTAGGAACACACATTCATCAACATACTGCTGTACCTGGATCTCATCCTTTGCTGACACTTATAGCAGTCCCCTGTGACTTTTATCACAAAGAGTGTGTTGGGGTTAGAACTAGGTTATAGTCTGTGGTCATTAATCTAAAGTCTCATTGTGCACTTTCCTGCGCAGCAAATTGCAAGTCCCTTTCACCCTCTTTACACAACAGTGTCAAAGGAAATACTGACATATGTGCTATAAATCAATTTGAATATATGGTAACAGAAACAAACATATGGGTTAAATTTCCTTGAAATTACACATGGTTATAAAAATTGACCTAAAAAAAGCACTTGGAAAAGCATGTTTGGGGTTTGATCGAACAAAAATATTTTAAAATATCTCAAGCTGTTTGGCAAATCTCAAAAATGCCAAGTGATTTCCAAGTCTACTCACAACATCCTTTCTCTAGCACATGGCCCTCACAAAGCATGAAAATGTGCATGTGATGAAACAATGAGCTTTGTAACCACCTCCAGGAATTTCATCTGTAAAGACAGACTAGAGAGTAACAATGCTCAATTATCTAGAGAATTTGTTATCAGTATTGCAAGTATTTATCAGGTACACGTTCAGTTACATAAATAAGAGGAGTCACAAGGTATGTACTCGGTGTGACTAAGTGATGCCAAAGGTATTTGAAACCATTTTCTCAATCAAATGGCAAATTTTCCATAGAAAAGCTATTCCTTCCACTTAATGTGTGGAGAAGGCACAGATTAAAATGCAAATGTATGGCTCTATTTGACTCTATTTGCCTGGAGTAGCTCCTCAGATCACATATTTAGTCTCACCAGATATTTGATATCAGGGGCTTGAGATAAGAGACAATCGAGTGTCAACTCAGAAGACCAGGTAAAAAAAGTCAAGAGCATGAGGGCACTGTCAGGAAGGGTTTCTGTATTTGGGGCATGAAGGCTGTGGTCCCAGGCAGGTGCAGATGTTGGGTATGCAAATGTGGGATAAGCACAGGTAGTTTCCAGAACAGAGAATGTGTTTATGGACATGGGAGGTGAAACTTTATTTGATGCAAATAATTATACCTGTCTTTATACCTGTAAATATTTATGTATACATGTCCATCATATATAACATATACTCTGTATACACACACACAGACACACACACATATACACATCATATATAATATACAGGGTCTGGTGCAAATAATGCCCATTTTTATTACAAAATATTATTACAAAATCAGAAAAAATTCTGTAACATAAAAATATCACACTTAAGCACACCTAAACATGATATTTTAGGTAAAATGTTCAAATTAAAACTATAAATTATTACACCCATATTATTACCCTACCAACCACACTCAAGAAGGTGTTATTTCTGTCAGACTCTGTGTATTATAACTTTAAACCTGCAATTATACCAGTTTCATAATAAAGATCTTAGAGATTCAATACTATTCTAGCTTGAAAACATTTATAGAATATACACAAAATATAGCCAATCTAACAAATTTAAAATATTACTTAAATAAGTATTCATCTTTCTCTTAACTTTCCCATTTCCTTACTTTTGTTTGTCTAGCTCTTGGTCACCAATTTGCTAGATTTTCTTTTGAACTTTGCTACCAAAAACTTTCTTAAGCATTATAGCAGGCAAGCAAAACTTTCAGTTAGAACTGATAACTTTCAGTCATCTTTAGAATCAAACCAGAATTTTCTGTTGTACTTAATTCTTCTGTAAGCATGAACTCTGTTGAGGAAAACTCTCCCAGCAGTACTTTCAAGTTAATTCCTCCTCATTGTATGTTTCCTTTAAGTTATACAATAGAGTAACAAACGTAAATTTCTTCCAAGAAACACTACGTTAAGAGTCAAACTCAAACGCTAAACATTGTATCATCAGATAATTCTGAACTACCTAGCATTATGTGAAAGAACCTATCATTTTATTTTCCTTTTATCCTCACCTGAGGATATGGAAATTTCCTTTTCCATTGCTTTTAGAGAGAGAGGGAGGGGAACATCTATGTGAGGCAAAAACAATGACTAGTTGCCTCCCAGACGCACCTGGATCAGGGATTGTGTGTGAGGGCCTGGAATCAGAACCACGACCTTGGCATGGCCCTGACCCAGAATCCAGTCTGTGGCCCTTTGTTTATGAGATGACACTCCTACCAACTGAACCACGCTGGCTAGGGTGAATCTATAATTTTATAAGATTATTCATACTCACGTTGTGTGACCTAGAGATCAAAACCTCATCTAATCCCATAGTGCTTGCTTAAGATCTGCTCTAAGAAAATTATTAAGCAGTGTGTTCCACTCGTCTCTGCCCAGAGAAGTCCTCCATACTCGAATCCCAATTCTCCCTGATTGCTCAGAACCATTCCCCAAAGCTCCTTCTACTGAGGTAACACCTCCGCACGATGCCCGATCTCTTAATCATTTCACCCACTCTTGTGATCAGCTGCTGTCCCCAACCCTCAGGACAGTGGCTCCTGTGTGCTTGGTGAACTCCCCTAGTTCTGAACTCATCATAACTGCTGGCATTGCCTCATTGCTTAGTCATCTGTTCCCTGGCATTTCTCATCTACTGTTTGCTTTTGTATTTTCTCTGCATCCTCTGGAATGTAGCACGTTCTTGGTATTAAATACTTTCCAAGTGGATAAACAAATGGGAACGAATAAAATCAACTTATAATTATGACTCCCAACTCACCAATAGTGCCATTAAAATTCTAATGCTTATTGTAATAACTGTATGTGGTGCCAGGTGGTACTGGAAATATGAGGGGAAACACTTTGTAAAGTATATGATAGTCTAACTACTATGCTGTACACCTGAAAATAATGCAAAGTAATATTCAATGTAAACTGTAATTAAAACATAAAATTAAAAAAAATCTAATGCTTAAAAATTAACTATCTAATGATTATACTACTTGTCTCTAAAATTTATCTCACTATGAAATATTTCAAATATGCCTGCATATCTAATATACTCATGACTCAGCTTTTTCATTCCTTCAAACACATCTATAAATTGTAAAAAATGTCTCTTTGTCTACTTTTCATATCTAAAATTGTGAGTTTAATGACTGAAAATTTCTAAGTTCTTTTAGGGAGCTCAATTATAGTCGCAAACCACTTCCATTAATATATAGAACACATAAATAACGCATACGAGGTAACATTTTTTGAAAGGACATTCTCAAAAAAAAAAACGTTTGGATAATAGTCTGTGTGTAAAATACCATTCTGGGACCGCTAGAGGGAATATACCTGCAAACTCACCAAAGAAAAACTTTTATTTTGCCCTGTGATTCAACAAGTCACCTTCCTGTCTCATTAGGTATCTGATCAAAATACTAATCAGTTTTCTTCATTGACAATAAATGGAATAACAAAGTCTAATTAAATAAGAGCCCTCTCATTGAAGAGCCTAGAAACAAAAAGCCACACAACTGGCAACTGCTATCCGCGTCCCTCTAGAGGCAAAAGGAAATCTATAATTTGCCTTCAGAAAGCGGAGAGAGATCAAGAGGCAAAGGCTGAAACGGCACCAAAGTGCAATACTATTCCTCACCATCTGTCACAGTCACTGCCACTCCCCGAAGGCCATGTTTAAAAACCAGACAAGAGAAATCTTTAAGAACTTGAAACAGGTAAAAGTTCTGAATCATACTGAATATTAAAACATAAGTTACCAGTTAGCAACTGCTAAAAAGATAAAAAGAAAACTATCTTCCAGTATAAGCCCGTAGAGGAAAGAAGAGTTTTAAGCCAGGTAGGGAAAGAAGAGCATGGGCTCAAAGTAAAGCCTTTAGAAACATATTGCATAAAGGGTGGCTGTAAGTTCATTTCCTTAGTGTATTGGATTAAAATGAACAGCTGCGCTTTTAAGAATTAGTATACTGCTATGATCTGAACAGGTAAATTCATACTACATGTGATAAATTTCGAACGGTTCAGCTGTTACATCCCAGCAAAAATCAATCAGGCACACCACTGCAGCCAGTCCTGAGGCCTGAACTGACCACATCCTTGTCATTTCAGGTTCCGACGCTCTCCACCACGAGGGGGCAGACTGCACAGCCACAGGAGAGGAAGAGAAGCTGCGTTCTCAACATATTTTCTAAGTGCTTTTTAAAATATGAGTGGGTGAATAAAAACCACTTAACTTCCATTTGAACCTAGGCCATATATACCTGAAGAATGAGATACTGACATAATGAGCATAATTTGAATAATTTCCTATTGAAATTTTACATAGAAGAAAAGATACGTTCAATATTGCCATTCATTACAACTGTCAGCCCCAAGCCTTATTGACAGTAGATGAAGATATTAGAGAGTCTTTTTCCTTTTTCCCGTTTTCCTTTACTCTTTAGAGATTTCAATGAAAGCTGCCTTACTAACAGAACGGTCTATTGTAGTATAAACTTGCCAGCCAATGGACAGGCCTCAATTGGATAAATCCCAATGGCCTAAGTCCTAGACAACATAGATAGTCAATGCTTGCTCTATCAGTCGGCATGGACAATTAGGTTTTTTCTGCAGTGCTTTTATGCTTGTCCAAAGAAAAATCCTTCTCTTACTAAAATCAGATTTCTGTAGGTATACCTGATCAATAATGGAAGTGATTAAAATAAAAATCTGTATTTCCAGGCACAGACATTTAAAATCCAGAATACAAAAGAACAGTTCTTTATCTACACATAATTAGACAATGTATGTACAAAATGCAACAGAGTCCTGTGACTTCATCTTTTGCTTTCTTTAGATTCAAAGGATGAATTTGCAAAGACTTAGCACATGAACAATTAAGTTCTTAATGGTCTGGGCCAGTGCTCATCTTGTCAATGTGATAAGACCAGAGTAAAATGAAAAACAGAAACAGAATTACTTTGCATGTATTATAATGTTGGATAAAGAGCACAGGCCAATCAAGATCATGGACTTGACTCTATCTCCAGAAGATGGATCCGCACATATAAATGGAAAAAGATAGAGATAGGTAGAAGATGAATAATAACCACTGTCATCTTATAGAAGGACAAAAAGGGCACTGAAGTCTGACAACTAGAAGTACAATAATTTGATAAATATCATTCCTTTGACATCGATTACAAGAAAATATCAAACATTTTTAATTTCTCAGTCATAAAATGTAGGAAAGAACATTAGCTAGTCGGCCGCAGCACAAACTACTTACAGAATGATGTCTGTATCCCAGGCATTGTGCTTAAGTGTTGTACTTCACGTGTATCACCTAATGCGGAACTTGACCTTGTGCAACAGGTGCCACCTTAATTTATAGAAGACTGAGGTTTAACGGTGTTAAGTAATTGGTGCAAACGATGGGGTCCTGGTTTGAATTTAAGTGTTTACTTTAAAACCTATCATTTTAATTTTCACTATCTCTTGGTAATTGTAACTCTGGTTTGCTCAGATTCCAACCCAGAAATGATAACAAATATAAGTAAGAAAATATTACATCATTACATCTATAAGGGTAAAATAGGCCTCCGCAGCAGAGACCACCAGTTTCCTGGTGCAATACTGCATTCCCCTTCTCTTCTATATTAATAGTCCTCTAGTTCTGGGGGGAGGCAGCATGGCCAGTGACAAACTGCACTGCCCAGACTTCCTCGCAATGTGGGGCCCGCTGATAAAATGCTGAACAAAAAGCTGTGAGCAAAAGCACTGGCCCTAGCTCTTTTTAAAAGGGGACAAACTCATTAGCCACATTCACTTTGTCCATTTTTTATTCTCATTATTCTATAAATAAGATTCTATGCATACCTTCTTGCAAACCCTCTAGACCAGGGGTGTCCCACCCATGACCTGCATGGGCTGCATGCAACCCAGGATGGCTATGAATGTGGCCCAACACAAAGTCATAATTTATTTAAAACATTACTTAGTTGTATCACTTAGACGTGTACATTTTCTGTATAAGTGATCACAAACTTGGGCCCTGCTTGATGATTTTAAAACATTTTCGAAAGGGCTGCTGCATAACAAGGTTATTATGTGAGGACTTTTTTGCTTATCTATGGTGGTGGGTACCACAAAAATTAAGCACGGACCTTTTTTTGTTGTTGTTCACCAGTTTTTGTTAGTGTTTGTGTATTTAATGTGTGGCCCAAAACAGCTCTTACTCTTCCAATGTGGCCCAGAGATGCCACAAGGTTGGATACCCCTGCTCTAGACAATCATAAGAGAAAGGTCAAGAAACTTGAAAATACCTTAGGTGTATAAATCTATAATTTCTATATGGCATTAACTTTTAGAAATCTTTTACTAGCAGTTGAATAAAATCCCAAACTGGTGACAGCCCGATTTTCTTAAATTTAATTGAAGGATTGAAGGATGTAAACTCCAACTCATTTCTACCTCTTACATTTTATATTTTTATTAGATTAAATATCCCAAAGACAGGGAGAAAAGAACAAGTCAACTTCCCAGGCATTCACTGTTTGGCTCAACGTTGTAAAATCGGATTAAGTGAAGCCCAAACTTGTTGGAATTCACCATGGAATGCCATTCACCCTCGGACCTTGTAACTCCAATATGTGAGGGCAATTTGATCAGATAAAATCAATGTGGTCTGAATAATGAAATTTAATTTCCATTTAAAATTGCATGCTTGTTTATATGCAGTCACACTCGCAATGCTTCTACTTATGCAGTTATGCTAAGACTGTTTCTCAAGTAAGATCCTTGTGCAGTTAAATTTTATACTATTACTTTGTAGAAGATCGATGTTGTGTTCTCTATCATACAAAAAAAAGAAACCGAGGCTTTGGAGACACTCAGTATCTTTTATGAGTCCCAGCAACCTGGGCCAGCACTCTGCTCCCTGCACCACACTCTTCATTGTTACTGTAACTCTTCAGGGTATCTGTGAGCTTACAAACTAGTGCAATGATTGAGCTAAGCATATAAATATATAATTCACAAGTAGACTGATTTCAAAATTATTCTGAAAGAGAAAATATGCTACTAAAATATAGCCAAAAAGGCCAAAAGATAAGCTTATTTTTAGCAAAACATGCAGCTGGGTTCCCTCCCAGCAGTGTTATCTGATCGCTCACCCTCCAATGAATTAAAGAAATTGACTTCGAGATAATTTTTCTGTCTGTGCTCCCACTTTAAGTGGCCTGATGTATAATGCTTTGTATATAATCTTGCTGAAATATAAAAAATAGATGTTATATTTTTAATAATCCACTGTCAGCTCTCTGATGTTAGCATTCTATGATTAACAGTCCATTCTCTCTAATACTTGTAAAATGACATGAAAACATGGAAACTGGTAAGTCTCAGGAAATGGCCAGAAAATATCCCTGAACTCTTTGACAGCTGAATCTCATGTATAAACCTTAATTCATCCTATTGAATCAATGTCATAATTATTGGGCTTAGTTACTAATGTTATACCCATTAATGTGTGTTTTGACCTGAGACAAAACAAAATATCTTAAAAGAAAAGCATATGAATAATACATAGAGGAGAACCCTGTTTAAAGAAAAAGAGAGCAATACAAAATACAGCCTTTAGAAGGTCAGTACCTCAAATATGAAGTCCAATCAGCATCTAGAATAAATAAACTTGGTATCAGTGGGTCTGTACTTGGGTTGGAGACTTGGAGTTAATATCCAGATCCGTGTAATTGTTATCACTGTTTGTCAAACGTTTCTGATTGTCCCTTCCTTCCAGTCATATGACTAGTTACCTTCTGAGTTCTTTGTAGTTTTGTGTGGCCAAGTGACTGCTGCAGCCTATGGGTCATGAGAGAGTGTGACACGTGTTCCTGGGCAGAAGCATTTTCACAGATGCATCAGCCTCTGGGTCTCTCTTTCCTTCTGCCACAGTCACTAGGCGTCAATATTTCCTCACTCTGGGTGGCGAAGGGAAGTTAATACCTATGCCAGAGCAAGGCCCCAGCCAATCTGCAACAGGCATGTGGCCCAAGGGCATAACAGAAGTTTTTTTGCTTTGAAAACCACTGAAGTGTCTGGACTATTTGTTACCCAGAATTCCTAACCCATCCTAACTGATACAATAAAGATTTGGTACCTGAAGTAATGCATGTATGCTCATGCTTTATCTGTCCCTTCGATCTTTCCTTGATGAGGGTGGGGTAGACTACACCATTTTCGCCTAAGATGCATTTCCTCTTGTTGAACACAGTATGTTAGGTTCCAATTAGACATTTTTAAAAAGGAAGATAAGCTTTATACTGTCAGCTGTGAAATTAAGCATGACTCCAAAAGCCAACAGGCAGGATGAATAAAGGTCGTAGATTTTAGATTTGGTGGTGATTAAGATTTCTGAATTTTAAAAATGTGTATGTTGAATTATTTCCATGGGTAACTGAAATATTGAATTCTGAAGTGTGTTTTTTTCTATTTTACTCTCATGATAGAGGAAGAATTGTGTCCGCTCTTTGCACAGGGTAGAAATTTAACTCATGACTAATACAAACTGTATACTTTTCACTTAAGTCAGTTACAGTTTAACATAGTCCAGTTTGTGAGAGGAACCTGTCTTGCACTTCATGGCTAGAGAACAAAAATTATGAATTATCCGACTTGTTGAGGCATACTCACTCAAAAATCTTAAAGGTAATATGGCTTTATATTTTACTGTCTCACTAAATCCTTAATGGTTAATGTGTGACTTGAAAGGTACGACAAAAATAACTCATTCGCTTTCTCTTGTGTTCTGGTTTAGATATAGGATTGTGAGTTTTTCTATTTCTCCATTTATAAATTTGGCTTCATAAGATGCTTCCTGATAATGCAGATAAAGTTCACCATTTGCAAATAATACATGGATGATATGATACAAAATGGGGATCGAAACATACTTGCAGCCTGTAACAAATAGTTTTAAAAATAACCAAGGTTTGGGGTGGAGGACAAAATAGGTGAAAGAGGTCAAAGGGGAAAAACGTCCAGCTATAAAGTAAATAAGTCGAGCCCTGACCAGTGTGGCTCAATTGGTTGCGCACCTTCCTGCAAAGTAAAATGTTGCCAATTGGCTTCCCGGTCAGGGCATGTGCCTGGGTTGCCAGTGCAAGGCCCTGGTCGGGGTGCTTATGAGAGGCAAACTGCTCCATATTTCTCTCTCGCATCGATGTTTCGCTCCCTCTCTTTCTCCCTCCCTTCCCCTCTCTCTAAAATTAAATACATATTTTTTTTTCAAAATACATAAGTTTTGGGATGTAATGTACTGCCTAGTGGCCCTACTGTGTGTTTCAAAGTTGCTAAAAGCCTTGGCTGGTGGCCCAGTTGGTTAGAGCATCCTCCAGTACCAAAAGGTTGCTGCCCTGATCAGGGCACATAGCTAGGTTGTGGGTTCAATCCCTGGTTGGGGTTCATATGGGAGAAAACTGATTGATGTCTGTCTCTCTCCCTCTCTCTCTCTCCCTCTTCCCCTCTCTCTAAAATCAATAAACATATCTTCGAGTGAGGATTTTAAAAAAAGTTGCTAAGAAAGTGGTTCATAAAAGTCCTTATCATGAGAAAAAAAATTGTAACTATGTATGGTGACTGATGCTAACTAGAATTATTGTATTGATCATTTCTCAATGTATACAAATACCAAATCATTACGTTGCATGCCTGAAACTAAATATAATATTTTGTCAATTATATCTCAATAAAAAGTAAAATTAAAAAACCGAAAATTAGTCTATGTATATATTCAATAAATAGGACATTTTGTACCTGTTTTTGTTTATGTAGTATCAAATGTTATAGAAATGATCTGAAAAATATCTGGACTTTAACTCGCTTCCATATACATGAATAACTGCTAAAGATAGGTAAGAATTTTGAGAACTATAAAAGTTTTCTGCATCATTTGTTCTGAGAAATGAGGGTCAGAAAGTGAGACAGTTACAGAGAACAATTAATAGGGAAGATAATTATGACCTAAATTAAAGCATGTCCTACCATCCAATATAGATCAAGAACCTTGAGAAGTTAAGGCGCAGTTTGTTTTTACACAAGTGAACCCAGTAAATTCCGATGTTCTGTGGGGAGCGATGGTGGCCATGACGACTAATGTGTGAGCACTTTCATTAAACACTGATTCCCTTCTGCTCTTAATCACTGACCCAGTGGCTTCCCAATACTTTCAGCTATTACATTTCCACCACAGCCCATGATGACCTTAGCCAGAGGAGTTAAGAGGAAGACAGAAGTCAATTAAACAGTCACGTGTGTTTCTAATTTACTATGTCTTGTAAAATCCAGTTGTGCAAAAATACGGGTCATCTGTGGAATCTGAGATATCACGTCAGAGATATACTTGATCAGGGATATTTCCAGTGTACACCCAATTATACAACACTGTCTGGAACGCTCGCCGGTCATAGATGTGTGGCCTTTGGCAAAAAACAAACAAAGCTGCAAAGAATAATTGCACAAATTACAGCCCAGTAAACTGATGAGGAAAAGAACAAAATTAGAAATGAATACATACATTGGGGTAAATCTCTTATTACCGAAATCGATTTTTCATGCATCTTAGATTTTGTTTTGATTAAATAAATTAAATGAGTCAGAAAATGAATTTAAATCTACCCACAAAAATTCATAATAAAATGTATGGTGGATTACTTCTGCTATGACATTTCAATTCACTCATCAGAAGACATCTGATTACTCATGAGTGCTTATATTACATTAGCCTCTTCACTCATGACAAAAAGGCTGGATCAGACCTAATCCATTATAGGCCCCCCTTTTTTTCTACTAAAGCTCATCAGTACTATCCACATTGAATTCTCTATTTAAATGCTAAGACATTAAAATGGTAAATCTTGGCCATATAATATAGGGTCGTTCTAAATTATTTTATCTTTCAGGATATTGAATATTTTTCTGATAACAGAGCTTGAGTCTTAGGTGAAACAAGATTATATAAATTTTTGCGATACCATTTAATTTTGAGAGCTCAAACAGAAAGAAGGCAGTTTTTCTTTTCTTTCTGAAGAACACAATGGCTTTCTCTGTAAATTAATATTATTTCTTTCTCTAGAACCGGATTTGAACTGAACAGTACAATGAATAGACAGTGACAAATCATTTTTTTTCCCATATATTCTCAATTGCAAAGATTTTATATTTCAAACAGAACTGGAACTATTGTCTTGCTCTCTTATCTGCTTTAGTGTTTTTAGGATAAAAAAAAAAAAGAAATCCACTTTTCCTATAAAGGGTCTCCAAAAATAACTTTCTTGATTTAATTTTTCATAGGTTTTCAATGGGCTGCAATACTCTATTTAGAGATGTAGAGAATATAATTTAACCTAAAACTTTTTTCAGAGACTATCAGGCTTTAGGTAGGGACTCAATTTTATTAATGTTTAGATTAGCTTCCTAAAGAGACAGTTAATTTTGCCATAAAAGGCTCTAGATTTGAGTTTATGTGTATTTTAAAAGTTGTAATGTAATCCATTGAAAGATACTTAAAATAAAGAAAAAAAAATTTTCTCTTACTCATCTAAATCACAGGACAAGCCATCTTACTATGAATGAAGAATCTCTGAATGGCCATCCCAGGAAGTACATAGAAAACGAACTTGTCCTCAAACATTTTTAATGGGAGAAAAAATAATTAACATATGATACCACTTTCCCCCATTTTCATTGACTCTGAATTGTCTAGTGGAAGAGTTGGTATGAAGGAATGAAGGGGATCACTTTCAGCATGAACTTAGCCTTCCTCTTGCTGTTTTTCACACATCACTTAAATGTCAGGGCCACCTCTCTGTGGACCCTTCAACAGAACTGCAGACACAAATGTTGTTCTTGCTGATACAAATGTCTGATTCTTCCTAGGTTGTCCAGAGGGAAGTCACTGTCTATGGGGGTGAAAGGATGACACTTTGTCTATTGCGGACAGGACGGTTGCCTTCACTTGTCTGGGAAGGAGGCTGGAATACTTGGTCTATAGACTAACTGCAGAACCAAGCTCTTAGGAGTAGGGGTGCCAGATAACCACATGCCATGCAAATATGGGGTGGGGGCGTAAGTAGGTTGACGGTGGTGAGTATGCAAAACAAATAACAATACAAAATAATTATTCTGCTGTTATTATTTATCAAGTATTGTATTGTTTTCCATATGAACAACTATAAACCTACTTTTGCCCCACCCTATATATTCATTGGCTAAATCTGGCCATCCTAATTACAATTCTTCCATCATCATCCAAGGCTTCTTCCAGGGGAGTGCAGATGAAAGGATCTCCCTGGAAGCATGAAGCGCTAGGCACATTGTAGACAATCAGCAGAAGCTTTTTACTTCTCTCCCTCTAGATTCAAACACTGGAATCTACCAAACATATAAAATAAGCAACAACAACAAAAAACAAACCACAGAAGAAGCATCTTTCTCACTTTTCCTTTTAACTGGCTTCACATTTTGCATTTCTCCTAAATCTGCATTAAGCAAGGCTGATTAGCACAGAAACTGTATTTCTGTGAATAATGAATGCATATATTCATATTTTGTCAATACATAGAATGTGGCTTAATAGCAACCAACATACATTAGAATACATATGAAAATAGAAGGAAATTAAATTTTGGTTTTCAAGATGTTAAATCAGTTTTTTTTTTTAAATCCCCTCTAGAAATAGGGGCCAAAAAAACATAGTGAAGGCCTGATTCTAGCCTCAGAGATCCTGATTTAATCAGTCATTGGATGGACCAGCCACTGTTGCTAGTTTTAAAAAGCTCCTCAGGAAACTCTAACATGCAACAAAGATTAGGAACTATTATCTCAGGAAATACTACTTGCCTACTTTCCAGGTATATACCCATGGCCTGCATTAGTAGAATGAGAATTAGGACCCAGTGTTGACTTATCCTCCTGATTTATGGTGTTAAACTATGGGGCGAAAAGACTTTGGATCCTATTCTAAATCATCCATTTGCTATCTGTACGGCCATACGGTCAGCTATTTTCACTTCTCCAGGTATGAGTTTCTTAATCTGAGCATAATATTGTATTACCTACAAATTTTGAACAGGATGTTGTAAAATAATGTATTTGAATCCAAAAAGAGGCATTTTAAATATTACTGAAATTATATAATTCCCTGGTTACACTGATATCACCAAAGCTGGCACACACTGATCATCTTTATCAGTCTTTCATAACTCCATAAAGTCCTGATACCACAGCACGGTCAGAAACAGCACTATTTAAATTGCCCAGCAGACACGCCAGTATCCGGTTTTACGACTTCCCTGTTTCTCTTCCCAGGTCCTCTTCAGTCCAGTCTGTTAGGATGCGCCCCGTGCTCTGGCGCAACTTCAGAGCTGCACCACTTTGAGGTGCCCTTCCCACCTAGACTGACGCCCAGGTTCCCCTGAACTGGTCTTTATCTTCTGTGTTCTGGCCTTTATCTTCTATTACATTTATTCATGTATCACTAGAAAACTGATAATATAGTGTAAATCAGAATCCTAACTACAGAAAATTTAAATAAGATCTTTCGGCCTACAGAGAACATGACTTGACATCTGGCTTAGACTCGTTATCTCTAGCATGAAAAAATGAACACCGTGTTTTCTGAAAATTTGTCAGATTGATACTTACATTTAATGCACGTTACATACACAACGAAAATGTATTCTTTGTATGAAAAAATGAAATGTTGTTTTTTCATCAAGGTAACATCTATCCAACTCACAGATAGTTACTAATTTCAAGAAACTCAAATTGTTTCTGGAAGAAATTTTATATGCTTCATAGATTTGATAAAAATATTCCTGCTCCCACTTTATTAAATAGCCTGATTAATGGTAGAAAGAGTGGTTCAACACTCATGAAGAAGTCAGAAGTGGGAGCCCTAGGTAAGGTTGATGAAGTGCGTTTAAATAAAACGTGTCCTCATTTAGAGCATACACCGTCCAGTTTCCTGCAATCTATCTACATCGATTTTACCCATTTAGCTCCTATAAGCTTTTGAGTTTTATACCCTCTTCGCAAGATGATAAACTCTATTTTGAAATAGTTGGTTTAAATTTTACATAATATTTTCTAATCTATAATTATCTAATATTAAGGAGTAATATTCATGTTAGGTTGCATTTTAGGGTAATAAGGTATCCATTTGGAGGTTGGAGAGGAGGTGGCAAGGATGTATTATTGACCATTTTTCAAGGACAACTAAATGAAAAGTTAGACTCTATATTGTCAAATGCAGAAGTGCCTTTCATACAAGATGCCTTTGTTCCTGATAGGAGCAAGTCAACATGAACATGACATTTGATTTTCGAGCTAAGGTTTCTAAATAACTGTCATAATAACTTTGAAAACAAAGTTTCTATGGTAACACATTGCACCAATTCTTGCACTAAGCTGGAAGACATCAATGAATAATCTTCAGTATTATACAACCATAGCAGGAAGATAAATTTCTCCCACATACAGACTGACATAAACAAATTTTGTTAGGTGGTTTACATCTCCATCTTTTTAAAATATGACTTATTTTCAAAACTCAGTTTGGCTTTCAGAAATAGTTTACCAGCCTATTAGCAAGCTGACTCCTGACAGTGTCACACTGCATTTTAAAAATGTATTTATTTTTAATGGAAGCTAAGCTTTCCTATACAAGGAACACTTTTATTACATTTTATACTCAAAATGTGAGACATGTTGCCATCAGATTAATAATCTTCTTTATAACTTTGAACTTATACATACAGTTTGTTTTACCTCAATAATGGAATGCTTTAAAAAGGTATGTATGGATTTACATCTTATTAATCAAATTGTATTCCATATGTAAATAAAAATAAACCATGTGAAAGACTTGTGAGAGTTTTTATCCAATTAGCATAAAATAATGTTTTGAAATTTTTAAACAGGACTCTGAAAATCCAATATTTACAAAATAGACCATCAGTCACTGATGCATGAATGCATTATTGTAGTAAATTTACTATTTGAACAAACTTTAAAACTGAAATAAAATATATTTATTTCATTTAATATTTAAAAGGTTCTTCAATTTTTTATTGTTACTGTGTGACAGAAGAGGGGAAAATAAGATGTTTTCATTATTTACTAAACCTGGAATATTTCTGTACCTTATTGATTTATTTTATTTAATTCTTTATTTATTTAATAAAGAATTTACCTGAAATAAAAATACACCATGTAAAATATTCAAATCTTTTTTTCTTGTTTTCTGAAGACAAATAAAGGATATATACACACATTAATTATTAGGTATATATTCAGGTTCATTCTCATCCAAATTATAAAGCTCATTTCATACTCCATCTGGAAAGAAATGCCAAATTCTCAATGCTTGAGAATTTTTGAATGAAGTACAATATTTTTTTCAAAATTCGAAGATGCTTTTCTTGCTTTATTTTCACTTTTATGTGACCCCCATTTTTTGCATTTATGGCAAATAATTTTTAAAGTAGGTACTCTGCTCAGAACAAAGGTGTTATCCTTGAGGCTACAAATGCCTTCTGCCTACCATAGGCTTTAATTTAATTTTGACAATGCCCATGTGAACATGAGTGTATTCAAAGGTTTTAATTTACTATTTTGGACCCAAAGATAAAGGGGGAAACTGACACAATCTCAACACCAGACTATTCTTCTATCCTTTTTATGTCCCACCTGAGAATACCATCCCCAAATGTGTCAGCTTATAGTGCTGACATACTGCTGTGCCTGGAACATTCTGGGATGGGCTATGTATTCAGGCAACCTACAGTTTTATGGTCTTGGGCTCAGAAAAAGCAGTCAGGGTGATTTGCTAGGAAATCGAGTGAAGAATGTTTCCTCAAGGGCAGCTGAAACCCCTTGTTCTACCTCTTTTATAAAGGCAGTGTTTAAAAAATCCACATTGACAATTTGATGTTTATTTATATATTTTAACAGCTGCACTTGAAAACTACTTTTCAAATGTTGCAAAAGAAGAGATAAAAATCTCCTTAAAATCAAAGAAAAACAGCCAGTTACTTTTATTGAGCAACTTTTAAAATATAACTGTGCTGGAATTAATTCATTATTAAGTGCAACCAACAGAGTTCTTATTGAGCAAATACATACCCCCCAAAGACTCAAAAAGCTGGAAAACTCTTTGAAGACCAGTTATAATAAAACCCGAAATGAAATACATACATCATGCACTAGAGAGAACTACAGCTGGATCATTTTAGTGTGAAATGCTGTAGACTTAAATGCATTTGCAAAAAACTGCCGTTCACCTCCGCACCCTCTCCATAACTGACACACGGTAAACAAACGCGCTCCTCTTGTAAGAACCACCTTCTCAGCACAACGCGTAGATGCACAAACCAAAGTTATCACTGCCGTCTGACCGGAAAGTATCAAATTTTCTAATGCAAATAAAGTAAGAATGATCTTTCCAATTTAAGGTCCATAAAACACTTATTAAAGATAAAAGCAGGTTATTTAGCAATATTGGACTTTGTGAAATGCACTCTGTGCAACAGAATGAAATAGAAATTTCAGTAATGGAAAATCATCCTCCTTCCCTCTTGATAGTATAATAACCTTTTAAATCATGTTTGACATTTGTACATTGAGAGAGCTGGCAGCCTTGTAAAGCCTGTGTGGTAATATATGTTGTAAACCCTTTCTGGAGCAGTAATCTCAGTGCGCTGTCTAAAGGCTCTCACTTCATGTGGCCCACTAGGCCCCAAGAGGCTTATTTGACTCTGCCTTTCTCGAGCCACTGGTTGCTAATGTTCCTTATTATGAGGAAAGCAGAAACGTGCCTTCAGGCAATGGCCATTCGGCTAGAGGGACAACCACCAGCCAACCTTCTGCTGAGCTGTTTTGTTTTAAACTATTAAATATGCACATGCGTTATACAAAGGGAGTTCTTTGTGCTTCAAAAAACAACATGACAGCGATATTTACTCTGCTCCAATTGCTAATCTGACAAGCTCCATCTGGTAAGCAGACCCTTTATCTTCTCATCACCCTAAACCTCTGAAGGAAAGTGGACACTAGTGGCATATGTCCATGGCCGGTCCTTATGCTTAATGAGGTGGGGTATTTATAGGTTTAAGCGGTCAGGATACCTATAAGATATGTTACTTGATGTTGAGAAGGAAAATAATTCTACTAAAGACATCTCCATCAGTTCATTTTCTGTCACTCCTCATTTCATTTGGAAAGGACGCCCAGCACTACATCTCCTTATGATGGTGAAGTTGAGATTTAATTCTTTTCAAAACATTTAATGATCTTAAAATGCCACCTTCACTAAGCTAAGATTAGCTTAACTTGAGCTCTTGCCCCTGTATATGAATTACCTTCATACTAATCATTCCTATTCAACTGTAAGCATTTTGAAGGCAAGAAATATAGATGATTTCATCTACCCTCACAGTAGGTGCTTTCTAATATTAGTTGTGTGAATTAACATATATTTTTTCTGTTATAAATATGAAGTGTTTATATTTCTCATAGGAATAAGTATGATATCAAAACAATATTTCTACCATATCCTAAAATCAAACATATGGATTGGTTATTTTTGCCTTCCACAGTTTATCTAAAAAAGTTGCATTTGTCTTGTGCAATCTAAATTCAAACATATTCTAGGATTTGAAATTTCAAATTAACATGGTAGTCTGCACATACAATTTAGCCTATTCTTCTTTATAGCAACATTTTAAAAACATAGCACAGAGATACTATTGTATGTTCATGGTGGAAGCAAATACATAGCCTGAAGGAATTAGCAAGATCTATCTTTAAATTTGATAGCATATTAAGTCCCCTGAATTTCAGCTATAGAGGGATAACAATTAATGGTTATTTGTTCATTATAAAGAAGTATATATTATGGCTGATTTCTATTAGATATGGTGAAAAAAAGTATTAACAGGAAAGATAAAATATTCCCTTACACAATTTGTATTTTATGTACAATAAAAGCCAACTTTGTCCGACGGCAATTCACAGGCATCTGACTTCAGTTTAGAGGTGGGAAATAAATGATGAAATTTCCCTGGCTATTTTCTGGGTCACTTTCTCAATAAAAAGGTCATAGCTGGCTGGTGTTTCTGCCTTCCAAGTATGTATGTTTGCTATATTAATGCATTCTTCTACCATTTTATCATTTAGAAGATATTTTGTTTATATTGCAATAATATTTGAAATTACAGTTAATTTAAAACATTTCAAAATAATAGAGCTGGACATGGAGGAGAAGAGATTTGGAAAACTCTTCTAGGTGTTATCACCTAGATTTGGTGTCCACATCACAACTTTTAAGAATATCTAGTCCAAGAATGTACGCTGGATATATAGAAATACACAAGAGTGTAATTATTGGTTTATTGGTTTTATTTGCTTACCTAGTACAACTCACAATTATTTAGAAGTGACTGTGGAAAATGAAGAAGTCGAGCCTAATATTTACGAAGGCATAATGAAGAGAAGCAAAGCTTTAATTGGAACAATAATAGTAAAATTTAAATTAAGTGCTCACCATGAACAAAGCACTGTTCTAAGTAATTTACACGTATTATTTCAATAGATATTTACAATCACTCTGAGGTAGGTACTGTTAATGCCTTCATTTTACTAATGAGAAAATTGAGGCTCAGAGAGGTCAAGTAACTTGTCTGAGGAGCACACAGCTATTATGTGACAAAATAAGGCAGTTTAGCTCCAGAATCATTTAACTAGAACATTGATTTTATCTCTAGTAAGAGAGTTCTACTACTTGAAGCTTGGCTTCTGTACTAAAAGAAATGATTGTAACTATTGAGAATAAGGAGGGCTAGAAAAAAGAAATTTTCAGTTGAATGTTTATGCTTATTTTGCCAATGAAGGATAGACAAAAACTTATTTTTGTTTTGTTCACATGTGAATTTAGATATCATCTAAAACTATATGTATAATAGAAACTCATTAAATATTTGGTGAGTGGCTAAACTGATAAATAAATACATACATATCTGTGTAAAATATATTCATACTATCCTATCATTTTGAGGCAATGCATACATTTGCACACACAGAAGAGTGAATGGGGGCTACATCCAAGTACTTAGGAACCACTATTGAGTATCATTTCATAAACTGCATTTTGCCAATGTAATTGATTATATTATCCACAATGGTGGGACTCTGCAATAAAAAATTCTGAAGTACCCACCATCCAAAATACTGAGATTTTAATGAAAACAACTGAGGCACCCATTTACTGAGGGGCACTTACGTTGCTTCCAGCACTTGTCTATTATAAACTGTGCTGCTATGAACGTTGGGGTACATAGGTTCTTTTGAACTGGCGTTTCAGGATTCTTAGGGTATAGTCCCACCAGTGGAACTGCTGGGTCAAAAGGCAGTTCCACTTTTAGTTTTCTGTGGAGATTCCATAAATGAGTAGATCAGAAAATTATGGTACATTTACAAAATGGAATACTATGCAGCAGAGAGAAAAGGAGACAGCATGGATGGATCTGGAGAGCATTATGCTAAGTAAAATAAGCCAGGCAGTGAAAGACAAATACCATATGGAACCTAATCAACAAAACAAACAAGCAAGAAAAATATAACCAGCAACAATGCAATAAAGAACAAATGGACAGTACCCAGAGGGGAGTGGGGAGAGGGATAATGGGGGAAAATAGGGGAAGGGTGGTCATAGAACATGTATAAAAGACACATGGACAAAGCCAAAGGGGGTAGGGTCGAGATTGGGAGGTGGGGGTGGGTGGGACAGGGGGAGTGGAAGGGGAAACGGAGACAAGTACTTGAAGAACAACAAAAAATATTTTAAGAAATCATGGTAAAATCAGATAATGTTATTTTATCTAAAACAAACTTGGTCTAAATGCTCAAAATTGGCAATAAATGTGTTGTAAAAATGAAAAAAAGAAGGAAACAGCTGAGGCAGAGAGGAAGAAAACAAAGGCCATGTTGTTTATTTACTAAGAAGTACCATCTAATGGGAAAATGAGTAGGCTTAAATGATCACACTTTCTTTCTCCTCTTATCAACAATTTCTTTCTTTCCTTTCAGCCTGTTGGTATTTTTTGTAGCATAGCAGAGATAAAATTAAAAATTTCAAAAACAAATATAAAAATAACCTCTTTAAAATGAGAAAAACGAGCGGATGGGCTGGGCGGCCCCACTCGTGCCCCCGCATTGCACTGCGTTGAGTCAGAAGGAGCAGCCGTCTCCTCGGGCCTCTGCCCAGATGCCTGGTGAGAGCCTGAATCGAAAACTGCTATTGACTCTCTTCAATTCTGTGTAGCTGTCCTATAGACTAAACTAACTCTCTAAATAACTCTGCCTTAGAATATATTTTGGAATATGAGAGGGAGCTTTGCAAGTAATAAAACTCCAGGCAGAGTCAATAGCTTAAATAAGAGCAATGACAAAAATGTGATTTCCCTACTGAATAATATATTTAATTATGTATCAATTTCTGTATGGCTCTGAATCTACGCTAATCTTGCAAAAGTGATTAAAGTCATAACAGATGCATTGGTGTCCATGTTGTGTGTATCCAATATATAATACGTGTGGCAGGTATACATGCTTATGGGAGAATGAGGTACTTTTTCAAAGTATGAGAATATAATGAGTGCTATGGAAATATTTGCATTCCATATTTTTTTCATAATTCTGCCTTCTTTCATCTCGCCCAGGCTTAAAATCCTTAAATTACCTTGGAATCTCCACCTCCCTTCATTTAGTCCCACCTGGTTGGCAGATCTTGCCTGTCACTCCGCTGCTGTACCTTCCCTTGAGTCATAATCTTTACTCCTCTAGCTGCCTCTCTAAGTCCCACTCTGCACGAGTCTGAACAAAAACTTTGCAGCTGTGACCTAACATCTCTAGGCTTTCGGGCTTCAGTCTCTCCAGACCACCTCTGGCTCTCTCCTAAGTTGCTTTCCCTAAAACACATCCTGATACTAATCCTTCCATGTCGATGCCAGTGCCCACCCTCCCTAATTTCAATGTCAATTTCAACAAACTTAGCTTAATATTTTAGGTTTGCCTGGATCTAGCTCCAACTCATTTTCTCAACCTTATTTTCAAAAGCGTTTCACATTCAGTGAAAGAGCACTAGTTTTATTCAGGTGTGTTTCTTTGTTCCCTCCCTTTAATATGCCTTCTCCTTACTCCTTAGCATATATATCTTATCATTCAGTATCTACTTTTTTCAGTGCTCTTTCCTTAACTCCTGCAATGCTATTCACCTCAGTAGATAAAAATAACTTCTCCATTTTCTCAGGTTCCCTGGTTACTGACCTATTTTAGACATTATAATACGCTCTTCATAATTAACGTTTTATTGTCAGTATGCACACATGAGTCTAGTCTTCCATCCAAACTGTTAAGCACCTTAAGGGCATAGCTTATTGCACCATCTACAGTGCCATGCACACTGTCATGCACATGAGAGGCACAGATAACTGACCAACTGACTGCCTGACTGAATGAATGAATAATAAATTTGTGTTCAACAGAAAAGAATGTGAACTCAAGTTTACTTAATCCCAAACAAGGTGTTTCATTCACACCTCTGCAGATGGTAGCTTATTACTTAGATAGGAGTGCTTTAATACACCTACTTCAACACTGTATTTTCACAGTATCAAGCAACCTTCATTACAACTTTCCATGACTAATGTAAACATCACCCCACCTCCACTCAGTCTCCTTCTATTTTGTCCTGGTCTCAAGGCAGCGTGATAGAGTGAGAAAATGAAAGGTAGATGAGAGAGGCAGTTTGGATTCTAGGCCTAACTCTCAAAAATGTCTTAGCCTGCAAATCCCTTAGCCTTCATTTTCTCATTTGTTAGATGAGGGATTTGGACTGGATAGTTTGGAAGTTCTCAGCAGCTCTCAAATTTAAGAGAGGGAGAACGGCACAATCTGCAAACTCTGACCTTTAGAAAATCATTTTTCATGCTTGACTTCCTAAGGATTGTTATTAAACAGCCCTCTGTTTTCCCTGGTGCCGCTTGCTGTGGTTGTAGCACTCACTGTAAGCTCTAACACTCAAACTTTGCTTCAATGTTGTTCAGTTCTTGCTGAGAACTTCCCTACATCTGTGCCACAGCCCTGACCATTTTCCTGGGAATTTTTTACCGTAAAGGCCTCATTTCCCTATCACCAAATCCTCTGATGGTTCTAACTTCTTTCTTTATTTGGTTGAGGAGGTTTTGCTAAATAACGCACAAGCTCATTGACAAACTCATACATCTGCTACCTGGCTTTCAACCTTCTTGGCACTTGTCCAGTGACTTTTCCCACTCATTCTGACCTTCATAGGTGTCCCTCTTCATGTCAATGCACCTTCTATTCTAGACATGGTCTGTGTTTCTCCTTTCTACCCACCTTCAAGGTCTGTTTCCTTCCCCTTCTACTTCGTACAAACTTCTTTTAGATCTTTTTTGTTGGCTGATTTCTTTGTCTTCCCTTAAATGTTCAGACTCTGAGAGTTAACTGGGGTTGAGAAAAATAAAGGCATTGACAAAATTGTGTGGACTGGACATAAATATGGGGACACAATTGGAACCAAAGAATAGAAGTACAAATGTTTCAAGTTAGATTCTAGATGACACGCTATTGAAATGCAACATGGGAAATATGATCTAGTCTATGGCATCCTTCCAGGGGAGGCAGGGATTTCGTCATCTCCTCACCAAGTATTCTGAGAGCTGTTTCCTTTAACTGGGTCTACCTTGGAAGGGCACACCCCCATTCTGTGAAGAGAGTGCACTTAGACAAACACCTAAGGGTGTTCATTTTGACTTCCTCTCATTTCCAAAAACCGAGAGATTCCAATTCAGTCTAAAGATCAATTTGCCCAAAGTTTAATTAAATCTGAAGAGATTTATCCATTAGATCACTGGTTACTAACTCCTGCTGAACATTAGAATCATCTATGGAACTTTAAAAATTATGCTTATCTATCATCCTTAAGTTGACAAATTTGGGCCTGAACATCAGTATTTGTAAAAATCTCCCCCCAACAATCATGCTTCTTGGTATTTACCCAAAGTAGTTGAAAACATATATCTAAACAAAAACCTGCACACGGATGTTTACAGCAGCTCTATTTATAAATGTCAAAGCTTGGAAGCAACCAAATGCCCTTCAGTAAGTGATGGAGAAATAAACAGTAGTACATTTAAACAATGAAATGCTATTCAGCACTAAAAATAAATGAGTTATCAAACCATGGAAAGCATACTACCAATTGAAAGCCAATCTGAAAATGCTATAGGCTCTAAAATTCCAACTATATGACATTCTGGAAAAGGCAAAAAATATAGAAACAATAAAAAGTTCAATGGTGGCCAGGGTTTGGGTGGATGGGACAGGTGACAAGATGGAGTACAGAGGACTTTAAGGCAGTGAAAATATTCTGTGTGATATGTAATGATGGGTACAAGTCACTATATTTCCAAACCCATAGAAAGTAAAACAAGAGTAAACTGAAATTGTGTTGCGGCCATTCAAGGCCAGACCGGTTCGCATGGGATCCAGGCAAACGGAAGAATATACGCGGAGCCGTCAGAATGCCTGACATGCCTTTATTCTGGGGTGGGGCGACCCACACACCCTGCAAGCCAGGTGTCCCGCCGGCAGAGAGTCCCAACTCCCTTACATACTAAATGCACAGAAAGCCAGCAGGGTGCCAAGATACTGTATAACACAGTGTGATTCTGCACATGATGCAGGCCCGTTCTCAAGGATATAGGCACACTGCTTCTCTTCGTTGCCCAGGCATCCGGGTGAGGGAGCCTGACTGACTTCATCTAACCTGCAGCAATATAAGCTATGGACTCTGGGTATTAACGGTGTGTCAGTGCAGGCTCATCGACTGTAACAAATGTATCACTCTGGTAATGATACAATTTTGCTATGAACCTGAAACTGCCCTAATAAAATAAAGTCTTAAATATTTACATATATATATAGAAAATATGTATATATACATACCCATACACATATGAATATATATATATTTATGTATAAATTCTCCCACAACTTCTCTATACATTTATCTTTCTCCATATCCCTAGATATTGTCATGTGCAGTTGAAGTTGAAAACTCACTGCCATCTGGTCTGGGTCAGACCCGCCTTTGGTGGCTGCAAGACGACGGGGTTAGAGGGTTAACTGATGAGTATTTAAGAACTATCTTGAGCTTTTATACTCTTCCCAGCTTTGTGATAACTTAAGACTAGGAAAAAAAAAAGAGCTTTCAGTTTCTCCCTTGACCATTGATCTAAAAAACTACTCCTGTTCATTTAAAGGTACAGACAGGTCAAAAAGTTAAACTATGCAAGAAAACCACAGTCAACCTTATTCATGGCTTTCCTGGAAAAAACGGTGGTGGAGATAGGTGGGTACCATGTCTACTACAGGACTTGAATGTCTTGTTATTACTATTCAGCAAGGACTTAAATCTGTATCAGGCCCTGCAAAGCCCCGTGCAGGTTGACTGCCTCTCTCCCAGCTTTTCGATCTCGTGCTGCACACACCTCTCCCGAGCCCTCTCCTCTCTTTAACCTCCAGGAACATAACGCCTTCCAGCCTTTCCAAGGTTTTGGCATCTTTCATTTTACCGCAGGCCTCTTCCATCTGCCTAGAATGCCTCTCCAGTCGTTCTCAAACCTTGCTGTGCATTAAAATCACCTGAGGGCAATCTAAAACTCGAAACCCAGGCCACACCCTGAGCAATTACAGCATATTTTCCAGAAATGGGGCTCCAGCAACAATAACTTTTAAAAAGCCACAAAAATAAAAACTCCCTAGATTTTCCAGAAATGGGATACTGGCATCAGTAATTTAAAAACAAACCCCCCTCAGGCTCTTTGGATGTGCAGCACAGTATGTTAACCAAGTGCTCTAATCTCTTCAGCCCATCTACTTAAACTCCAATTTGACTTCAGTTCTGTAATTTTCACTCCCTAAGGAATGCCTTCCTACATTCACAATCTGACCAAATACCTCTATTTACAGTCTCACAATCTCAAGTGCCTTCCCTCATTTCATAGCTAATTTTATATTTATTAGCTGGGGCTATAGTCTCTGTCTTAACCTCCACCACTAGAATGTACAATCTATGTAGCCAGGGATTGTATGTGATTTTGTTAACCAGCGGATTGCCAGACCCACAACAAAAACAAACGAACAGAAACGAAATTTGCTGGTTATCACAGAGATCCGTAGTGATGTTATAAATACAATGAGAAATTTGCTTCTAACATTTAATATTAACTTCACTAGACCTGATTTTTCTAGTAAAATGATATTCTCTATGTTATTAAAATACAGTGTTATTACAATTTTCAATTCTGGATGCAAGACTTAATAATTTGTATGCATAGGCTTGAATAGTCTCTAGTCTCCTTTAGTTTTTTCCCAGTACAAATTAATGCAATCCACTAATTGTAGATCTGCTGTAACACATTCTGTTAATGCAGTTGTTCAGGAAAAGTGAGATTGCATTTTTGTTTGGGTGTATTTTGTAAAAAATCTGCCACGTTGAAAATTTCCTCAGCTGTTGGCTCACAGAGGGTGTCAGACCCATAGGCTGTCACATGGTCAAATAAGGAAAACAGGCATGTTAATTAGTCTTGCATAAGCACAGCCAAAAGGAAGTCTAATTGCTTTGCCGGTAGTTACCAGAAGACCCCAAACCCATAGCAATCTTTCTCCCAGGAAGAAAATATCAGAACAATGAGAATTATTATTTTCCAAAAACGTGTACGCTTCTAAGGGTGCTAATTTAACAAACACTCTACCAAGATGTACGCCACTCGAATGTTTTTGCTCTACACTAATCTCTACTTTTATCCTTGCCTATCCATTACCACATCCTTTCCACATACACATTTTTACTAAAAACTGTTCTTTTGATTCTTCCCATCTAAACTAGCTCCCACAATTTCTAAAAACAATTACACGCTTGGTCAGTTTTGTAGTCCGTATTTGATCCTAGCGTAAAAAGAGAAAGTACAAAATTCATCACTATACGCATAAAATACCCTGTTCTCCAATAAACCCAAGAACGAAATGGGAAACCTGACAGTGTTTCGTGAACCTAAATTACTATACACCAAAATACTCACTTTTAATCAAGTTTGGAGTGATTCAATGAGGATCTAATAGCCAAATGCCAATTTTGTACATAATAGTGTCACAGATTAAAGAAAAATAATAATAATAAAGTCTGTGTGTGGCGATTTGACCAGTTTCATTCATACTTATGTTAATTTAATTCAAACTTTTCAAGGAACAATGACTGTCAATTACATTAAATTATAGTCTAGGGAGAGATCTCCTGAACATGTGAATTATAATCTGAAGAAAAAGAAAAACAAGAAAACAAGACATCACAGCACTTCAGCAATCTGATTTGCAGTCATCTTCTAGAATGGCACCCTAAGGAATTTTCAAAGCAGCAGACTCTAGGAGTGGCTTCTCTCAAACAGCTAAAAGTCTCTAAAAATCCATGTCCCAGATATATAGTCATTTGCTGAATGTTTCTTTGAATTTTATTCACAGAATGAACAATTTGCATTCTGACAGCCTAAAGATGTGAAAAAAATAACATGTGCTTCAAGATTTGAGGAAGGTAAATAAAGTCTGCAGTATCTGGCAATAATATATTTCAAAAATACTTCCAGCTTTATTTTTTTAATCAAAGGAAAATGTATCATAAAGCATTTTAAATTTTAAAAATAAAGGGTTATCAGTTGGAATAAGTATGAATAATTCCTGTACCTGGATTCAGAGATCCATTAAAATATAATGTTAAAACATCCTCTGCCAATTTGAAAAACATGTTACAATTACACTTTAAAAGATTTTGTTTTGGGGGGTGGGGGGCACAAGTCTGCCAAAGGAAGCCTGTGTGCACGGAGGGACTGTGGGTGTTTATGTGTATGAGGGAGTATGTGTGCTAGGGTGCATAGAGCATCTTAACAAATTCTCGTGGGTTTATTTCAAGAGTAGAAGGGTTTATATATGAATCAGTTCTGTAAAACAATGGCATATGAACTCCAGATGTAATGCATTTGCACTTTGTCTAATAAGCAAAAGGATTTGTCAAAGAGAACCTTCTTTTCCAAGAAAGCCCAAATGAACAGCAACCGCTCTTTCGCATCTGTTTAGAATTCCAAGTTGTCTCTCACTGGTACAAAGGAATCAAGAGTGAAACCATTTGCACTTATATCTTAACAGCATATTACTCAACATCTGCTAAGGTCCAAAGTTCTGAAATATAATCTAAACAAATTCCTGGCTAGAAGGCAACAAACAAATAAGAAAGAAATTAAGAATGTTTCACATATTTTTCAAAGTCGACTTTAAGAACAATAGACTAAATATTTATTCAGTACACTTATGTGAAGGATAAGAGAAAACCTCATGGACAAAGTAGAAAAGCAATTTTCAGCAGAGTTCAATATATGAACATGGTCCTGTTTTTTACTACTTCTCACAATTATAAAACATGTTTATCAGAATAGACTACTGATGATGGCAACAAGGAATTTCAGAATGCTACAAAGTTATTTAATTAAAAATACTTTGTCTCATAATTTCATGTTCCTATCATTCCATAACTTCTTTTGTTATTTCAAATTCACTTTATCTATCAATATGAAAGATCTTCAAGCTATATGATGCACTCAATAAAACATGGTATAAGATAATGTCTATAGCAAACTACTGTTTGTGTAAAACACAAAGCTATGTGGGTAAATACAGAATTTCCAGGTATCAATGGAGGGTTGCAGAAGGAAAGCATCAACATCCATTACTTCTGAGAAGGAATGGCATCCTTAGGAATTAGATGAGAAAGAGAGTTAATTTCCCCGTCATAGTTATTATACTTTTTGATTTTGTATTAACAAAGCATTATCTTTTTAAAAATAAAGTTTAATTTAAAAATATTATTTGACTGCCACTAAAAACCTAGCCTTTGATTTAGACAGGGTTTTGTCCTTGTCTTCATGGATCGTGCATATGGCCTGGGGAAAGGAGTGAAAATAGTACAACTAAGAGAATGCCACGGAGTGAATGTGATCTGAGTCCCACAAAGGTTACAACGCCTTAAATCATTAAGAAAAGGCTTTGGGTACAGCTGGAGATTTTATGATTTATATATAGAAAAAAAATAAAAGGCCAGCTCTGTCCAAAAATCAAAGATTCAAAGCAGCAAGGTTGGCCAAAGCAGCGTGATCGTAGAGAAGTGCACAAGTGTGCACACACTGCCAGGGGCTCTGCAGACAAAGGTGAGTGTGCGTGTGTAAGTGCTGGGATGAATCTGTCTGATGACAAAAGAGTTTCTTCTTATGATTCTCCAAGTGTGACAAGTCGTTGTACTTATTTGGTTTTCTTTCTTGTTCTGTGTCTATCTCTCTCTCTTTCACTTATTCTTGTAGTCATTTTTAACTCAAGTATAAATACACCTACAGTGAAATGCTGTAGGGGTCAATTAAGATGTACAAAGTGAACACATTCATGTAATTTGTACAACCAGCCTCACAAAAGTTTTTATCATTAACACCCTCACACACACACTTAAAAATAACCAATAGTCTCTTTTATATTAGCAAAGATACGGTTTTCTAGTAATAGAGCTTTAAATAAAGGGGGTCTTAGTGTAGGGATCCTTATGGGTCTGGTTTCTTTCACTCATTCCATCAATCCAGTTCATCTGGGTTCACACACGTGGCAACACTTAGTACAAAAGAGTTCATCTTGAACCCTCTTTGCTAAGAATGTCCACATACAGGGTCCGGCACAAATAACACCCTTTTTATTATAAAATCTTTTATTGCAAAACCATAACCACGTAGTTCTGTAACATAACAATATACTCAAGCACACCACGTGACATTTTAGGTGGAATATTCAAATGGAAACTATCAATTATTACACCCGTATTATTACCCTACAAACCACACTCATGCAGGTGTTACTTCTGCCGGTCCCTGTATTTATTACCGCCAAGTGCAAAGCATGGAAATGAGGGAAAGTCAATTAGGCATTAAAACTTTCGATTTGTGTTGCACCTTATAATTTACTCTGCTATGTATTCTTTTCTTTTATCTGTCCTTTACAATAATGTAGACCATGAGGAGATATGATTATTATTATTACTGTTACTTATTTTACAGATAAAGTGAAGATTAGAGATTTGCATTACTTACTAAAGTTCTCATTTAGACAGCAAGTAAGGAATCAACTGTCATTTCCACTCAGGGCACCCCCTTGAAGTCCATGATCATAATGCAAAATCAAATCATCTATATTGTTATTTGAATAGAGGAAATGGAATACCCACAATAATATAGTTTAAAATCCATTGCTCGGCTTGCAAGACCAAGCATTACTCCTTAGAAAACGTAATGACTCTGGGTCACATTTGTAGTGTGTCTGCTACTGGTCAAAGCTTTTCCTAAGAACTACATCATCACGCTACATCAACAATTAAAAAGAGCATTCAAAGTAGGTATCATCATTATCCCTATTTTACAAATAAGAAACTGAATGTCCAGAGTGGTGAAGAAAACTTGTTCAAGGTGTGGTGAGTAAATTTCTGCCAGAAAGGGCAGATAGTCAATATTTTCAGCTTTGTGGGCCATATGATCTCTGTTACGGCTACTTGCCTCTACCATCACAGCACAGAAGCAGCCACAGACAGTAAGGAAAACAATGGGCATGGCTGTGTTACAATGCCACCTTCTTGCCCAAAACAGACACTGGGTCAGAATAAGCCCAGCAGCTATAATTCGCTGACTCTTAGTTTATGAATATTCACAGAATACTTGAAAATACCATAATGTAAATCCTAAGTAAAACTTATTTTGGGGTGAACCTGTGGAAATACTTGCAAGAATAAAAATTAAAATGGGTTGCAAAAGTAAAGCATGATGCATTTGAACACGGAAGTCTTAGTTAGCTTCATGTCATCTTAACTTGTTATTGTACAGTAGGTGACTTGGACCTACCAGTTATTTCAGAGCGCAAGCCAGAATCTAATGACAAATGAAAGTGAGTTTTCCCAACAAAACATTAACCTTAACCTGGCTCACTTACTTTACATTACGGAACAATCTTAATTCAAGGTCTTGAATAATCAAAGATGTGGAAACAGTTAAACTGGCAAAGGATTTCACTGATCTAGAAGTTAGTAGGGAAAAGCAGTCACATGGGTTCAAAAGCCCCAAATAAAAACAGCAAAATTAAAATGTACGAACGTTTTATCATCTATAAATTTAAATATGTAACTTTAATCATTTTACTGAGTTGTTAGTGTGTATATTTTTATTTTAGAGGTACAAATGTATCATTACTCATATTTAAAATGCTCCAAAAATAAAAGTTCTATCATCTTTGTAAATTGTATGCTTTGCTTGTCCTTGTCTTAGAATCCAGTTTATTTTTAAAACAAACATTCTGAAAATCTTTGATATTGCATTCAGCAATCCATCTGCTCCAATGTAAATTCTTCCAAGTGCAGGTGGCCTGTAGCTTTCTGTGAGAGCAATTAATGAAGTTTTGAATCTCTTTTGCTCTTTCACGCTCGGCTGAATGGTAAAAAGGGGTTATCATCTTTAATTCTCCAGCCTCACAGTATACACAATTAGATATTTTCATGCATTTTCACTTCCCTTTTAGACACATATATTATACAAGTTTTTTCTGGTTGTTCTAGATGCAGACTGAAATAAACCCATCAATGATTTGCAGGATGGATAAAAACACTAAGATATAGAACTTGGATTAATAATGTTTCTTAAAATGCTATAAAAAAATTCAGTTCACCATAATTGTAATTTAGATTCTCAAGTTTACAGTTAACTCCTTTTTAAAGGAAAATTACAAATTTTTAATGGAAAATTACAAATAATTATATACTTATATTTCATATATAAAAGACTGAACTTCATATGTGAGTAAAGCATTCACTGTGGTTAAATGTTAACTTAATAGCAGATTTATAAATGGATTAGACCCCAAAATGTTGATTATCATATTATTATTTGACATTAACAATGGTGCAAATCAAATTATGATTATAATAAAATATATCAGAGTTTAACCTTTTAAAAGGGCTACTTATTTATTATTTTTAAAGTATATTTTATTGATTATGCTATTACAGTTATCCTACCTTTTTCTCCCCTTTATCCCCCTACACCCTGCAACCCCCAGTTTCCAGGACTCCCCCACCCTTAGTTCATGTCCATGAGTTGTACATATAAGGTCTTTGGCTTCTCCGTTTTCTATACTATTATTAACCTCTCCCTGTCTATTTTGTAACTACCAATTATATTTCTTATTCTCTGCACCTTTTCCCCCATTCTTCCCCACCCCCACTGTTAACCCTCCATGTGACCTCTATTTTTGTGATTCTGTTCCTGTTCTAGTTTGCTTAAGGTTTTGTTTTTGTTTTTTCAGTTCATTTGTTGATAGTTATGAGTTTGTTGTCATTTTATTGTTCATAGTTTTTGATCTTCTTCTATTTCTTAGATAAATCCCTTTAACATTTAATATAATAAGGGCTTGGTGGTGATGAGCTCCTTTACCTTATCTGGGAAACACTTTATCTTCCTTTCCATTCTAAATGATAGCTTTGCTGGGTAGAGTAATCTGGGATGTAGGTCCTTGTCTTTCATGACTTCGAATACTTCTTTCCAGCCCCTTCTTGCCTGCAAGGTTTATTTTGAGAAATCAGCTGACAGTCTTATGGGAAATCCTTTGTAGGTAACTCTCTCCTTTCCTTTTGCTGTTTTTAAGATTCTCTCTTTATCTTTAACCTTGGGTAACTTAATTATGATGTGCCTTGGTGTATTTCTTCTTGGATCGAATTTCTTTGGGACTCTCTGAGCTTCCTGGACTTCCTGGAAGTGTATTTCCTTGTGCGGATTAGGGAAGTTTTCCTTCATTATTTGTTCAAATAAGTTTTCAATTTCTTGCTCTTCCTCTTCTCCTTTTGGCACCCCTATGATTCAGTTATTGGAACATTTAAAGTTGTCCTGGAGGTTCCTAAACCTCTCCTAATTTTTTTGAATTCTTATTTCTTTATTCTGTTTTGGCTGAATTTTTATTTCTTCAAACATTCTACTCCAAATCATTGATTTGAGTCCCTGTTTCTTTCCCTTCACTTTTGGTTCCCTGTATATTTTTCTTTATTTCACTTTTCATAGCCTTCACTTCTTCCTCTATTTTGTGACCGTACTCAACCATTTCTGGGAGCATCCTGGTTACCAGTGTTTTTAACTCTGCATCTGATAGGTTGCGTATCTCTTCATTGCTCAGTTCTTTTTCTGGAGTTCTGAAATTCATTCGGGCCACATTCCTTTGTCTCCGGCCACCTGTTACATAGTAAGGGGGTGGAGTCTTAGGTATTGGCTAGGGCAGGGCCATCCTCTTACTGCACTGTGGCCGTGTTTGGGAGAGGGGACAGAGAGGGCACAATGCCATTGCCCAGTTCTTGTCCCACTTTCCGTCACTTCCCTCAATTCTCATAAGTAGATTGTGCCCTTTCGGGTGCCAATTCCCAGGTGTGTTTGTGTACATTCTAGGACCCTATGGGCCTCTCCAATGGACTCTCCTGTGAGACTGGTAGTTTCTCCCACCTTTAAAACTGCCATAGGATTTTACAGCCAGAGGTATTGAGTCTTTAATTTACCACGCTGAAACCCTGGGTTTCACCGTTGGTCTGGCACCCCAGTTGTTCCTCGCAGGTTATCTGCCCATGAATGTGGGACTGCCGGTCTACCAGCCCCTCCCTAATCTACACAGTCAGCAGCCTTGCCATGAGTCCTCTCTACCCCATTGCCCCTCTCCACCCCTCCTACTGGTCTGGATGAATGTTTAACTCCTTGGTTGTCAGAGTTCCATGCAATTTGATTTTCTGGCAGTTCTGGTTGTTTTTTCTGTTTAAATTGGTTGTTATCTTTCTTTTGGTTGTGCAACGAAGCAAAGTGTTTCCACCTATACCTCCACCTAGGCTGGAATTCCTCTAGAGTTTAACTTTTGACATTATCTGTGTGGATATAATATTTTGCTAAGTGCATCAGAAAGTCATTTATCTGATAGAAACCTTACATTTTATGAGGGAGGGATGGTTGTAGACAGCTTTGTGGATATCATATTGGTTTTTCTTAACCTTTAATACAAAGTGTGTATATCTACTTTACAGGGAGAAATATTCCTTTTCATTTAGACCTACTTTTTTATTAATAGTAATAATTATGAAAACATGGTAACTATTAAAGGCCAAAGAGCACAGTTTCTAAAGGAAGTAGCCCATGTAGTAAATCATGTCATTCCGGCCACTTTGTCAAATTTCATCTATAATACCCGTTATTCTTCAACTAATAATCATATTATAATCTATACATGCTTATAAGTTATATTAAATAATTATATGTTATGCTTAAATTCAGTTATTTAAAATAAATTTAGCCATAACAGGAAGGAAAAAAAACTCTAGAAATATGAAGATTCCAATAGCTGATTTTAACGGTTCACAGAATATATGCACCTTTACAAATCATGTGAAGTACAATCTTAATTGAGCTTGTAGAGCTTGGAGATGGCCTGCTCCAGGCCACAGGGCCACTCACTGTGGCAGCCGGGAAAGGCAGAGCATACGGAGCACTGGCAGGAGTAGCACAGTGTGGAGGGGTCGGAAACGGGGTGAGGAGGAGGCTCCAGGTGAGGACTTAAACAAATAGGCAGGACATCATGTGGGATGGAGACAATGTGAGACTATGCAGAAAGAAAAGGTGTAAGAGGACCCTCACTGGTGGGGGTATGTGATTTTGGATTAAGAACTGGAGATTGCAGCAACATGGCTGATGGTGCTGGGAACTGCGGGAGGCCTGCCCAGCCCAGCACAGATTATTAGGAGGAACCGGGAAAAGTGAGCTGCAGACTTCTGTTTCTTTTCTTCTGGAGGACGTTACTTCTGACTGGCATGCTCTGAGACTGGCCTGACTGTGCAAATGGGGAGGGCAGGACTGTGTGTTTGTGGGTGTATCTTTGTTTCTAAAGAGAGTAAGATTTAATGGTAGAATTCCACCATTTTTCTAAACCTGTATAACTTTTAATTAAATAGTTCTTTTCCCTTTTTACAAACTCTGGCATCGAGAGTCACAATTCCTCGCAGCAGTGGGCAAAGAAGAACCATAGAACAGAAGACCCTGGGCATGGGGGTGGGGAGGGCAGTTGTTACTCTAATGCTTGGAGCTAGTGTTAGTCACTCCTTTGTTTTCATTCTTAATTACTTTACATTTCCAAGGTAGATTTTGATTGGTTTTATGTCATCAGTGCACAAAAGAATAACTGGGACTAGGTAGATTATCAATAAACTAAAAAAAAAAGAAAAAAAAAAGAGTCATCACCACAACATATAAAGCAAATGAAAAAACCTAAAATACATATAGTATCATATGTATTCATATAGTTGTCCGAGTTTCATAACGCTACTTATTTATCCTATTTTTTAGTGTAGGGTTATGATCAAACTAGTGTGGAAAAAAATGCACTCATTTTATGGGTCTGTGGGTCTGATCATTCCTTTTGATTACAGATGAGAATGAAGCCAAATCTGTCCTTAGCTGTATGCTAGATTATATCAGGTTGACCAAATACATGGAAGACATGAGTCTTCTTTTAGCTGGAAAGACAGAGCATTTATATATTTATCAACATATTTATTAACTGGTTATATAGCCATTTTGTAGGGAATGTAATGAACCAACCATAAATATCGTATGAATTCAGCAATGGAAATACCAACGTGGACTAAACAAGTCTAGGCGGTGGCAAAACTAGTTTAATGATCATACATTCATGGACAGCATCAGAAAGCATATAGAGACCAGACGAGAACGGAACATCTGAGGAACAGTACGAGGGATGCTCTGTGTGGGAGAACAACCCTCTATGCTAAAGGTTTGAGATCATGTGTAAGAGTTAATCAAGCATTAGTTGAGTACCTTCAACAGAGACAGGGCATGGCCTACATAAAGAAATGCTTAAGAAAATATATTTTACACCGAAGCAAATACATAAGATAGTGTTTCTAGAAAGTAATCACAAGGTATTCTTCCATTCTTCTTCAGTAATTGGATGTCTCCGTGTGTGAGACACCAAAATCCAAACAACTCCCAAAGCACAATTTAACATACAAAATAAATGAAGCCCAGCCACAGCATTCCAGTCATAGCATACCCTTGATGGACAAGGGCAGGCGCCAAGACTGCTTTTTCTTAAAGTGTTACTTTCATCCACATTGGAGTCCTAATAAATAGAAAGCATGTGATTTTGTGTTCTTAATATTTAAGGAAGTACTGCAGCAGAAAGAAGGGTAAATAAGACTCCAAATGTTAAGATGTGAATTCCTGACGGCTTACTTATTATGTTAGTCATTTAATAGAAAAAAAAAAGCCCAAAAAATTAGCCATCTCTGGACTAAGGTTTCAACTATTTGCATGTTAAAAATGCATATGCATGAATTCTGAAATAATCATTATCAACACACACCCCAAGTTAAGCAGAATTTTCTACTATGCATATTCAAAATGTCTTTTTCAAATGCTAATTTGTTAATTACAAACTTTTTATCAAGCTTAACTAAACTCATAGACTTCATTGCAACCATTTGCATAATGTTTCCTGTGGAAACAAAGCCATCCATCGAGTTGCTGAAAATTTTCAAACGAAGAGGTACATTTCATTAAACCCAAAAGAATTAAGTTTGTTGTGGAAGGTAATTATATTCAGAAAATCTATAAGGTTCTGAAAACTACTTGGAGCACTGTACTCATTTTATATTGTGGTAACGAGAGATGTGTGTCAGACGTTTCCAGTTTTCCCGGAGCGCTGTTTAATTACCCTTCACACCTCTCACGCCCTCAAAAGAAACAACAGCATCACTAATAAAATGTTGGGGTCTAGAGTCTAAGGGGTATGATTAGCATCTCTAACCTTTCATTTGTTTTTCAGTAAAATAAAAGTGCTGCTGCAAGGGCAATGATGATTTAGTAAGTAGTTAACTAATGCCAGCTGTTATCATTATGATTATGACAGTTGCTAATTTTGAGACAGCCAATTCTTGAAGTACTAAGTTTGAATTTGTCATTTCCTTGTTTGTCTCTTTTCGGTTCTGGTGGCTATATTGTTTTTGTATCTATTGCTAACATCTTCAAAACCAGAAAGGTAAAAAAGACCCATATAAAAAAGTAAAACACAAATTAGTCAACCTTTATTTTATAATCTTTCATTTTAACTATCAATAAAATTAGCTATTAGAACTCATATTTAAAATGCAGTTTGGATATTATTTTACTTATATATAAAATAAGGGTAATACAAAAGTATTTATCTTACATGTTTGTTGCGAGAATAAAGTTAGAAAATCTATATAACGTTCATAGCAATGTATCTGACTTCTAATAACCACTAATTATCTATAATAATAATTCATAAACTTTAATCATTTGTGTATCAACATCTTGCATAAATTGACCTAATCTGTAAACTCAGTACATGTGTTTTTGCATTGTACACACTTCCTAATAAAACTATTCTTGGGTCCATGATATAACCCCTGAACTCACACCTATTTGCAGGGTTTGGAGAGATATCAGCCACAATGTGAGGAGGCTGGCGCCGAGGGTGATGTAAGCACACTCATTTCATCATTAAAGAACAGGAGTCCACGCTAAGCAGCACAATTGATAATGACAGGCGACCTCAGTCCACTACCGTGTCCTTTTCAATAGATTTACATGGCCCTTCAATCATGGAATAAATATTAATTCCAAACACATCATTTATGAGAACCAAAATCTGAGCTCTTTGTTTAGTGGAAAGGAGGCTAACTTCTACTAATTTCTTCCCATCCTCTACAAAGTAGACACAGAACACTGCATTCCTCTGAATGACGAAGTTACTGAAGCATTCCAGGCGCGGGCCAGAATGGGTAATAAAGAACAGAAAAACAATCCCCATTCATGAAAATGTGTCCTGACTCTAGTGGACGTCCAACACTGACACAGCATGCATTCTGAGCATGGGTAAAATAAACCCCCAGGGCCAAACATAGAAAACAGTTCTCAGGGAGGGGCAAATATCAGTCTTTGTGTAGATAAAAGTACAGATATGCAGTATGTAAACAGATATGGAGTTTATCTGTAGCAGTAAAACTTCTTGAGGTAGTAATTAAGAAAAAATGTTGAAAAAACACCTTTAAGGGGCAATAATGAAAAAGAAGGTGAGAAAATATGCTATAGATACCAGAGAGTGCTTTTATGCAATCTATTAACTATTGTCAAGGGAGGGCATATCTAGAAAAAGCAAGGATACTATCCAAATTTAGAGAAAGAATGGAAGGGAGCATTCATGACTTTTATGTGGCATGTTTAGGGATTGATTGTGAAGTCCACCCAAATTACAAAGTAAGTCACTAGCAGGCAGGTATGTTTGCATAACTCAGAGTATTTCCTAGCACCGTATATAGGAGGAAAATAATTGGGTGCCATCATTTAGGAAACACATACTTCAGTTTGCTTTAACAGCTTTATGTAGACAATGTCAAAAGTCCAAAAAAACAAGTGTGATTTAACACAGCCCTTCCAAGTAGCACTTCTGGTGTTTCATCAACAATCTAACTAAGAGTACATAAATTTGAGGACATATTTTATATAGTAGTGTACATGAAACTCTGGCCCTGACAACCTCTTGCACCATTTTGGAGGGGGGAATTTATACCATAAAAAGTTATTATTATGATACATGTATAAAATCATAATTTTAATACTGTAAGTACAGAGAAAAAACTTATTATTAAAATAGAAATTAACTAGGATAATGAAGAGACGCATAAAAATGGAAGATATTTGCATTTTTTCAACCTTTCTACTTCTTCACTAGTATATAATACAAGACAAACTATAGATTGCAGAGCAACTCTATTGGAGAGATAAGCAGGAGAAAAAGATCTTTAGCTACAAAAGTAATGATTTTCATACAATATGCTCATATTTTCATAAGTTCTCTGCATACACTCAAGTTCTATAGTGATCTGATATTCTGAGATGCTAATACTTTATCTAAACATTTATCTAAAAAGACTTTGACATATGATAGTTTTAAATAACAGAAAGTTTGGTTTTGACTTCATTTATCGAAATTGCCTTATCACATACAATGTTTCCTCAAAGCAGTGTCTAAAAGTTTCGTCTTTAAAACAAATCAAGTTTTCAAAGTGAATTATGTAAATTAGCTGATTAATGTATGTCTATTATTGTATGTATGTATATGTATGTATTTATCTATTGAATTATGACACACCTTTTCATGTTTCAAATAGGAAGTTCTGAATTTTCAGAATGTTCTTTATCAAATGATTAATTACTATTTAACTGAAATATGAATCTCAGAGAAGTATCAGTAATTCACATAGTTAATTTAAAAAAATCCATGTCAATGCAATACACTTTTTAATTATATAAAATAGGATCAATCTTCACTTCTTCAAATTTTAATGGATGAATACAGGTATCCAACTTTATTTTTAAATTAACCAACCTTCTTTGTTGTTCTGATCTAAAATAGAATATATGACATGCCTACCATTCACAGATTGCGTCACATGCGAACTTTAAATTCACTTGTCTGACTCAGTTTATTAACCCACAAAATCAGCAATTTTATGCCAGTATGGCTTAAGAATTTTTAAAACATGCAATACCTGACTAATTACTTAGGGGCACTGACCACTTTTCCCTTAAGACTGCCATATAAAAAAAATGATAACAACCAACACAACAATAGCCATTCGATGTAAATGAATCAAAGATGCACTTATTTTTTGTCAGATCAGCAAAAAATGTATTTTTGGTGTTTCACAGAATTTTAGTAGTTAGTTTATATGTGCTGTGAGATAAAAAAATTGAAAATCCCTGCATAAAATGATTCTTGAAGACTCTCTATTTTGAGTACTAATTTGTAAATTGTTCATGGAGGGAAAAAGAAGTACTTATGAAGAAGACAATAATATTGTTTTCCCACTTCTATCTTCCCCAAAGAATTTGGAAGAGATGCTAAGTCTTGATATTCACACTCTCCATTTTCTTCAATCCCTAGCCTGTGATATCCTTTTTTTGCCCCCAAGATGGAGAGTTTTAAAACCCACCATTTAAATGAACCTGGATCTCAGAATATTCATTAGGCAGCCATCCATACTGCAACATATTTCAAAGTGTTTGAAGAGTGACATGTACAGTTGTTACTCAACTCTATGACAGATAGGTTTTGCTAGTTTTAAATGCCAGTTCTAAAAATTTTATTTTCATGAATAAATATAAAACATGGTAACAATATATACAAGTGCAATTTTAATAAGTGGCTAGCACTCCCCATCTGCCTGACAATAAAGCCATTAAAAGAGTGAAACTAGAAGAATCATGCCAAGTTATTTGGCTTTAGTGCTTCTTAGACAATAAAAATAAAAAATAAGACCATATGCTTCCTAATTCTCCCACAACACTTTATATGCAAATTTGGATATGAAATGAATGTATTTTATATGCACTTGTGTAATAAATGTTTCCTGAAAAAAAGTGTTCCATTTGGGTTAAAAATTTACACTTCATTTTATTCTATTCAAACACTAATAGAAACTAGAAGTAAAGCCTCATACATACCTAGGAATATGTTAGGCTATAAATAATGCCATTAATAACTTCATTAATAAACTTTTAGTATAGTTTTAATTTATGGAAAAATCAAAAAATTCCAATTTAGACTATTTAGACTATTTCTTGAACATTGGTTTTCAACTATTTGATTATGATGAGTCTGCATGTGGTTTCTTATGGGTTAGTCTTCTTTAGGTTTGTTCCGTCTGTCAACTAGAAAATTTTCCCACTATTATTTTCTCCAATATTTGTTCCACCCTTCTTTCTCTTCTCTACTTCTGGGCCTCTAACTACATATATGCTAGACTGCTTAGTGTGAGGTGTCCCTCTATCAAATGATGGATTCTCTGTTCATTTCTGCCCCACTTCTTTTCTCCCTGTGCCTGACACTTTCATTTAATAGGTCTTCCATTTGATGACCTTTTCTTCTGCTTTGTCTAATATGTTCTGAATCCCTTTCTATGTATTTTCCATTTTAAACATCACATTTTCATCTCTGAAAGATGTATCTTTTTATATCTTCCATGTCTGTCCTTATGCTCATATTGTGTCTACTTTGCAGAACACATGGAACCTGTTTATAACTTTTAACTTCACTGTCTGCTAGTTCCGCCGTCTCTGCCACATCTAGGGTCGTTTCTAATGATTGGTATGCATCCTGAATATGGTTCATATTTTATACCTTTTTTGAATGCTAGGTAATTTTTTACTGAATGATGGACATTATAAATTTTACATTAATTCTTGCTAGATTTGTGTTGTATTCCTTTAAAATGTTAGATTTTGTTGTGGCATGCAGTTAAGTTAGAGTGAATCAGTTGAATCCTTTTGAGTTTTGCTTCTAAACTCTGCTAGGAGAAGTACAGAGTTCAGATAAAGTCAGTGGAGGGCTAATTTACCCCCACTACCAAGGTAATACTCTTCTAAGGGTCTCTTCATTGGCAGAACATAAATGCCTCCCAGCTCTGGCGGTGAGTAGCGTCCTTTCATTTATAAGCTGATCAACACTCAGTCAAGATTTGAAGGGACATCTCTGCAATTCTCTTCTGCTCCTACACCTCTCCCCGCCCCACACTCTCTGATTCTTCTCCAGTGCTTTACATCACAAATTCTAGATACAACAAGCTCTCTGCATTTTCATCTCAGTGATAACAGCAGGCTATTTGGGCTCCTTTTCCTTCAATATTAGCCTGGAAGGAGCCGCCAAGAAGAGCTAGAACAGACATCACTGTATTGAAATGCCTGCTATTCAGTACTTGAAAACCATCATTTCCTTTATTTTACCTAATTGTCTAGGGTAAGAAGATAAATCTGAACCATTACTCCATCATAGCTGGTAAAATTAATTATTATATAGCACCGGTGATATTATACCTTGTGTGCACTAAATGATTCAATCATTTTATTCACTGGTTTTGTTTTCTAACAGTGATATTTATTAAAAATTGCTATTTTTCTCAATAATTAAGCAGTATATCTCATAATTTGTGGTTACTATTTTCTTTTACAAAATGCGATTTATTTTGCTTCCTATCAAGCATGCATTTAAAGTTTTCCATTATTCCCTTTACATATTTAGGAAGAAAAACATAATGCCCTATAGAAAGCACCTCTTATGGCCACACTGAAGATTTAAAAAGAGGAGACATACCAAATCACAATAGAAAGCATAACAATATTTAAACATTTGAAACAAGATTGAAGTAAGAGTAGATAAAAACACCAATGTGGCACATGAAAAACTTAGTTTCAACAAGAATAAAGCCTTAAAGAGGAAGAACCAGGCCAACTAGCCAAGACAAAATTTTATTACTTTCTATAATTACATACAATACATTATCTACACCTCAGTAACAGCTTTGTAAAACTACAAATTCTCTTCTACATTTCTCTTATTCTATGTATCTAAAACTCAGACTCATAAATATTCTCCAGGTACAGTTGGAACTACCCAGTCATGATGCTTCCACTTCCAATAGGATGAGCCATGCTCCAGTCTGCCTAACAGAAAAAGGACTTCTACCTATAAAAGGGGATTTTCATTTTAAAATTGTCAAGTAGCTAGACTTTAGTTCATTAATAACTGAGAAAGGGTTTTACAAAGAGAAGGCACAATTTCAGTATGAATCTGTGATAGACAATGATAAAATACAGTGGCAATAGGTTAAATAGTGAATGATGTTACCACTTGCATGTGGACTTGAACCCTACACACATCAATCTTTTCCCATCACTAATAATGTTACCTTTGGATTAGAATGCTTGAATTCCGTTTTGAAGAGTCTTTCAAACTAGTTCATGAACTTAAAATATCAACAGCTCTAACCCTCCATTTATGAGTTTGAGACAGCAAAACAAGGAGGTTGAAGGAAAAGAAAAAGATCATTTTCACTCACATGGTGTAAAATTATAGCCACCTGCGCTATGTTTGCAGTGTTACTAACCCAAATGAAAAGCTCAGAATGAAGTACCTCCGTCTACACTCTGCAGGAAAGTGCAACATACAGCAGGCAAAGAGGCTGCTCTCCACTACTCACACTGGCATGCTAAAAATAGCATTCAAACCCTTTGCTCTAAGAACTTGTTCAGAAGATGAAAAGGCAATTGGTTAACCATAAGGAAAAAATCTTGAAATGATGAAACAACAAGAAAAAGGTAAAATCTGGACTCATGGGGTCATCTAATTTTGCTACAAGGCAGTTGCCTGTTAATATGTAATTCAGGGTACCCAAAACAAATGGTCACAGAACACCAGGGTACATCTGAGTGGTACTTGGGTTTTTTTTTTTTTTTTTTCACTTGTGCTTCTGTTTCTGCTACTTTATTATCTCTTGTAGAGAGACAATAAAAAGTGTCATAAAAATTACTGATGTATTTTGTAGCTAAAGACTGGCTAAGACTACAATGTCAGCAGTTACTGCCACAGTCTTATCAGCTTAGAACAAATGTTACCGCTTATCCTTTCAGGAAAAACAATTTAAAACGTGCGTATTTTGAAGTGCTGGGCTTATACTTCATTGGAATAAATGTAAACAGCAATAAGCAGGTTTCAAATTCAGTTCTTAGTTTGTATACAAATGTACTCATGTTCATTGTGTATATAGTATATAATGAGCACATGTAAGTATTAAAGGCTACTTACTATTGTTTAAATGCAAGTGTTCATAATCTCATGTTTTTATATCATATTAAATAAATGCTGATATTATTTTATTTTTTAAAGAGATTTTATTTATTCTTTACAGAGAGGGGAAGGGAAGGAGAAAGAAAGGGAAAGCAGCATTGACCTGTGAGAGAAACATCAGTGTGTGGTTGCCTCTCACATGCCCCCAACCGGGGACCTGGCCTGCAACCCAGGCATGTGCCATGACGGGGAATGGAACCGGCGACCCTTTGGTTCACAGGCCGGTGCTGAAAACTCACTGAGTTTCAACTTACTGAGCCATACCAGTCAGGGCTAAATGTTGATATATATATATTTTTTAAATAACATACTACACAGGATCTAATCAGAGTTTATGCTTACTTCCTCACTCAGTGCTGATGTTTCCTTACCAGTTCAGTTGTAATTTCTAACTATGCATTAGGTTAATGTTTGACCCATTCACTTCTGTCATGGATGATGCCATGTTTTTAAAACGTAACATAAAACAGCCCTGGCTGGGAAGCTCAGTTGATTATAGTGTTGTCCCCCTACACCAAGGTTATGGGTTCCATCACTAGTTTAGGGCACAGGCAAGAATGAACCAATGAATGCATAAATAGCTGTAGTAATAAATTGATATCTCTCTCTCTCCCCCCTTTTATCTATTTCTCTTCCTTCCATTCTCTCTAGAAAGCAATAAATAAAAATAAATAAAATAATACAAAACTAAATAAATATTTCATTCCCCAAAATACATGTACCTTTGTATTATAATTTTACCAGTACATTTCCCTCTGCTTCTGGAAAGCTTTCAACTACAGAAAATTTTTAGTAATTAACACAGAAATGTTGAAATTACTCAGGGAAGCATCACTGTCGTTTACACTGCATGTTTCCACAGGCACGGGAGGCACTCTCATTCAGCCACATCTCCCAATGCCGAGCACAGAACAGGTGCTCGGTAAGTATTTGTTGACTTATTGTACAGAATAAATAGAAGTATTAAATAATTGTCATAGTGTTCATTTTGTACACAAAGACTGAAATTTTAGAGGCTGAAAATGTAAGTATCCTACATGTGGCTTAATAAAATATTTTTCCATAAAAATTACAAAATAAATTTCCTTATCACTGCCAACTATGACATAGAAACTCTTTTTAAAAGAAAATAAAACTAAATATTTCTTAAATATTTTGCATGCTATTTCAATCCTAAGTAACTATCGTTGTATCTTTTGTGTAATTCTTGTCCTACTGCTAAATATCCAGCAGCAATCTTCAAACATCAGTGATTATGGATTCTTGGTTATATTAGCAAGATAATTTGAACCATTGAGTTCAATAGTGAGGCATTTTCATTATGTTCAATGCAGAATTTCATGTAATATCAGAAGATCATACAATACTAAGAAGGAAACTCTATCTGCATGTATATATACAGGAAGCATTGATTCCATGTTCTTACTACGATGGCATTAGAACGTGGCTTGGTGTTGCTGAGGTGACAGCAAAATTCCCTGGTGTTCCGTGGGCCATCACAAAGAAAAACTCGACAGTCACAGGTGTTTTTAATGTGAGCCAAGAAAATTTAGTTTAGAAAATGCTATTGATTTCTGCATTTTAGGAATTCTTTTAAAAAGGGGGAGTTTGCTGGTTGTTTCTAATGAGTATAAAGGTATTACAGCTACACTATTTGACTAAGTAAATAACTGGGAGAAAAAACATGGTGATAGAAAACATGGTTTATATAAAGATCACTACTATCTCAATCTTGTACAAATCAAGTTGGCACACTTAACTTCCTAAAGCTTGACATTCAAATAAATCATAATTTTATATTTTGAAATGTGTTCATGTGCCATTTGTTATTATGTTTAAATTTTAATTAGAAGGCTTTTAAAAACAAAAAATATATACAATTTCCAATGTAGTTTGGCATATTTTAAAACACAGAATGAATTCTAGCAGCCACATTTTCATTGAGGAGAAATCACACCAGGGCAGAGAAAAGCTATTCTGCCAAAATATATTCTGAAAACTATTGACTATTTTTTAATACATAAGAACCAAATATCAGTGATCCATCCTGGCTTGTGAATCTCAAAAACATGTATTACAGATGATGATCCCTTGCGCATAGCTGCATGTAGGAAAGGTAGCCACTTATGATTGAAAACGCTGGTCCCTTTTACAGCAGATATATTGACCTTCTATCTTGGAAAACCCCTTGCCAACCATGTTTCATTAGAATTCCTTAAATTATGGAACAATAACCTCAAAGGGATTAGTTTATTAGAGGTTTCTAGGCATCTTATGTACTTGTGACTTACAAATGAATTTTAAATGAATGCTAGGAGTGCCAAAATCCAAAAGAAAGCTCATGTGGAAAAAGGATGTATCAAAGCCTAAAGGATTTATGTTTAAATTATTGAAATTCAATTGTGGATGCATGGTTTATTTATGCTGATTTGCTTTCTGGCTGCATTGTATGCTGTAAGTCTACTGGGTTTAGGGCAGAAGACAATGACTTCTTTTCTGTATATTTTAATATTTTTTCTACATCACTTGTCCATGTTGATAAGACTAGTGACTCAAAAATGAAAAATGTTCATGTATTGTATGTATGAGTCAACTTTCCTCTCATCTGTCTTTTAATTGACTCTAAGATCTGGATTTTCACTTCAGTGAGAAAAAGCTATTTGTTAGAAGGAGAAAAATCTATAAAAATATCCTTTTTATACCAAAAAAATGCAACCAACTACGGTGAAAATAAAAATATTATATACCTACCTAATATGTGAGGGAACTAGTATATAAAGCACATTTTGCATACACCATGAACTCTGTAGTGGCAAGTTATCTAGAAGAGGAATTGTTGTACGGGAATCTGATTATTACAAGCACAGAATATAAACAGATAGGCTGTTTTCTTACTACTGCTTGTATGGAGGGTGATATCCTGGGGATACCTGGGGGTTCAGGCCAGGGATACATGGCTCCCTTCATTCTTCCTACATACCTCTGGCCCCTCCTCAGGGGTTGCTAAATCTGCCAAGAGCTGTGCCCCAAACAGAAGAAAAGGAGTGAATATGAAAATGCTACTTCAGACTCTGGATTAGCAAAGGAGGTACCCTTGTTGCCTGAAGTTATGTTCTCTCAGAATTTTAGAGAAGATGCTTTCTTGTCCTTATTCAAGTGATTGATATGAGCATGTCTCAACTGACCGGTCTTCTAAAATTAGGCAAATTGAACTGATAAATATGTCATTAAATAATATTTCTACTGTTTCACTCTGTTTGATGGGAAACAAATAAGTCAACACAATATATTTGCAGGAACTTTTTCCCAGTGTTAGCATTATCATTTTTTTTCCAGGTGGCATATAGAACTTAGGAAGCCTGCATTATAAGTTCCCAGGGCTGGGGTTGGGCATTAATACTTTTTGGGTGTGAAGTCTTTCTGCTGGAACTGACTCTAATGAAAAACTGGTGTACACTAAGTATTTAAAGCACACAGTCTACATTCCCCCCATTATTCCATATAAATGCCCTAATATTTTTTGAAAACTTGTTTCTATGTGGGAATTAAAATATATGTATTTTTCATTGAGAACAGATTCCATATTTTATTAGAAAAAAGAAGTCCCAGACAAAAGAAGCTAATTAAAATACTCTAAATGTTTCTCTAGCGTGGTATATTAATGGTATTTAAGAATTATGTTATAACAGTAAGCTGTAATTATAACATGATAGAATAATGATATAATTCAGCAAGCACAAAGAAATTCTACTACACCACATACAGTGAATACCCAGCAGAGAATGGCATTTCACAACTGTCTTATTCTATGCAGGTCATATAATATTTATCTTTTATTTCACCGAATGTGATCATGATGCAAAATAATGTGCTCTGTTGCATAGAAAGGGTTAAGTTATGGTCTTTGTGAGCCATTAGTTGGAGATTTATTGGGGGAGTTACTGAGTCTATAGTTCAATGCGTGGTGATTGAACAAGGACCATAGGTGCAGAGACAGAGAGAGGAAGAGAGCTGAGGCAAATGACATCCCCAGGGCTTTACAACATATGGCCCATCAGTCAAGGGTCAAGCCCCCTCACAAATTGCATGCACTTTACATAGCTATCTGCATCAATAAATTACTAGTCTCCTGTAGCCAGGCACTAATGCATGAGCAAGAGGGATCAGTCCCACTTACAAGTAAACTGTTTTATTTATTCTTGTTCATTTTGGCCCATACTGCGACCCATCATTTCTACACTAGAATTTCCTCCCATAATCAGGCTAACCCACTAATAAACACCCTAATTTGTCACAACATACAACTGTCTGTTCCAGAGTGATGGGACATGTCCCATAGAGTAAGTAAGGTGCAGGTGAAGCAGGTCGGAATGCCTACGAGAAACTGAACCCGGGAAGATGAAATGATTCAACAGATTCATTTATCTCTTTTTTTTTTTCCTGTTGAGTTTCCCTATGATGCCCAGTAGCTGCTTGCTAGTGAAAATTTTATTTAATAAGCACTTGGCAATTTTAGATGCTGTCCATTTACAAATATACTGTCAGAACTAAAGCAACTAGTTTTTTCCTACCATGTACATGTAGAGAGAAACTCTGAACCTGGTAGATCTGGGTACATTTGAACCAGTGCACAAAATTCATCTCAACTAAGATGTATTTTGTGCAAATTCAGTTGTTAAGTTTTATTGCATATTTTTTAAACTTTTATGCTTCACTGGTTTTGAACAAAAGTTTAACTTTTATAAGTCTCAGAATACCTTTCATATCTGAAAAATAAAATCTATATATAGTACTTGGCACCCAACAAAAGCAAACATTTCTGAATAAGAGTCAATATTTGAAAAGTTCAACAGTTTGTAGCCATGTGATTGGCTAGTGGTACACTTAAAAAGCCAGACTTTTTCACAAAAGCAGGGTATCTGAAGGAGGGGAGATAAAAAAAAAAGGTGAAGAGAAAGAAGTGCCTATACTGAGCCATGCACTATGACTGTTACATAAATTATTTCATTTAATCCTTGCAACAGCCCTCTGATGTGGGTGATTATTATCACTATTTTATAAAAGACAAAATGAGGACTAGGCAATATTAAGGGATTTGCCCATGATCACATGGCGAGAGGTTCAGGGATTTACGGATAGCTCTGCCTGGTCCAAAATTTACCACCAGCCAATCTTGCAAAAAAGGAGAAAGGAAGATGTGGGGTGCGGGGAAGCTGTGATTTCCAGGATGCAGCTGTGAATTCCCAGAATCTCAGAAGAGGGAAGGCCCTCATGTGTGATCTTGTTCAAGGACTTCTCTGTTACTTTAATCTCATCTATAAAAGGGAGCACTCCCAGGCAGCAGAAATGGGGAGAAGCATTTCCGTTCGAGAAGAAAAGCAACACAAACTAGAAAAAGATGCGCGGTGGATGGGATGTAAATGGGTGCAGCACTATGGGAAACAGAATGGAGGCTACGCAGAAGTTTAAAATAAAACTACCATATCATGCACAAGTTCCAATTCTTAGTATTTATCTGAAGAAAGGGAAACACTAACTAAAGACCTATCCACACCCTTCCTGCCCCCTGCCCCTGCAGCATTATGAACAACAGCCGCGACACGGACACATGGAAACAACCTGAGTTTCCATCAGCGGGTAAATCGGGAAAGAATCATATGTGCAATACTAATATAATGGAATGCTATTTAGCCATGATAAAGAAGAAACTCTTGCCATTTGACATAAAATAGATAGACCTCGAGAACATTATGCTAACTGAAATCAGACCAAGAAAGCCTAATACCACATGATCTGACATATGTCAGACTAAAATCAAACAAACAGACTCATAGATACACAGAGTAGATTGGCGGATGCCAGAAGTTGGGGGTGGAAGGTTGGCAAAATGGGTAAAAAAGCTCAAAAGGTACAAACTTCCAGTTATAAAATAAATAATTTTGGGGATATAATGCACAGCATGGTGGCTATAGTTAATAATTCTGAACTGCATATTTAAAAGTTGTTAGGAGTACAGATCTTAAACGTTCTCATCACAAGAAAAAAAATCGCCACTAGGTATGGTGACAGATATTAACCAGAATTATTATGTGGATCTCTTACCAATATATACAAATATCAAATTGTTATATTATATACCTGACACTAATGTAATATTATATTATGCCTCAATGAAAGTGAATAAATAAATGCTTTTAGAAAAAGAAAGAAAAAAGAAGGGATAACTGGAGATCAGCATGGCTCTGAAGCTTCACTGTGGCCAGGAAGAGGCTTAGCGACTGTGTATCACGGACAGGTTCCAAGTCAGTCGCTTTCTGAAGCAGTGAGTAGAGCAGGATTCTGAGAGATGCCCAAGATCAACGGGGAAAAAAGAGACAAAGATAAAACAGCTTATAGAGATAACTAGTATGAGGGAAAAGACAAAATTTAAAGAAATGCGTGTGCCTGACGTTAGCTTATTTGAAAAACTGGTTGAAACCTCAGTTTGTTCTTATATTTTACAAGATTGGCTCTGGATATTCTTTTGGAATATTTCCTGATTCCATATATCTTACATAATATGCAAAATATTTTATATGTACAAAATATTAAGACACATATCCATTAAAGATTTTTTTCTTATGCTTTGGTATATATTAAAAGGGCAAATATGGATTCCCATCAACCCTATGCATTTCTTTAAATACTCCAAAGAAGTCTATCAATGCAAAACTCAATTAATTACCTTTAAATTGAAAGCAAATAGACATAGGCATGATTTACTATGGGAAACACAGATGTGTACTTCATATGAGATTGGACTCTAGTTCATGAAACATATTAGAGTGGACACAAGACCAAATTCTTTTGATTTAGATGGAAAGTATATAGTAAGATTTGCATTGTAATGGATCCATTGACCCTTGGTCAAGATGGAATTGTCAATAGAAGTGTCTTATGTATGGTATGAATCATATCTAATGGTTCTATTAACATCATATTGAGATTGAAGTTTCAAGGAGCATGACTTAGAATAATGGAAATGGAAGAGGACCTTATTTATTATTTTCATTTCATTTCTGTAAGTGTATTTTTTCACTTTATATCATCCCTCATAAAGAAAAGCAGGCAATGATATACTTATTAAAATTATATCAAAGCACATAAACTTGTAAAAGGCATCCAATTTGAAAACATGCTTTTTTCCCTACAAGATCAATTCCCTAATGGCCTATACCTTAAGGGACCAGGAGGATTGGGACTAATGGGAAGAGGAGGGATTGGCTGTGAGAAAACATAGCATCTTTTGCTACTCTTGCCTCTGCCATACTCTGTAACTGTAGGTAAATGGTTCTATTTCCTTCTCTCAGATACTTTCATTGGAAAATGGACATGGCATGATCTCTGCCCTTTTTTTATGTCGTAGAGACGTAAAGATGAATCAGGTAATATAAGTGAAGCTTTTGGAACACGTTAGAAAAAAATGGTTTTTGAGTTACAACAATTATTTAATGAATGGTGCCTTATTCCTTCAGATTAAGTGACCAAATTCAGTACTTAATGGACAATCATTAATCCAGACAATTTTCTAACTGTCCAGGTATTTCTTAAGAAATAGGAATAAGAAATTTTTATGCAGTGGTATACTTGAATAGTAGTCTGTCTTACATGCCATTTTTAATTTCAAAATATTAAGATATAATAAATTTGTCAGAAACACTTCAGTACTAACAAAGTTATCAAAGAATGTTAAAGGGACAAAGAAGGCAAAGCCTCTGTCTTACTGTCTGTACAACTGTATACCAGAAGTCACCTTGGTGTCAGGCTGTGATCCTGGAAGATGTGACTGGTGACAGATGATCGTGGAAAAAACAGAAAAGCATGAGTCCTCTAGGAGGATGGAGTTGACAAACTAAAAGGCACTCTTCCCAGGTGACACAGGCCCCTTGCAAAATGGGGGGAGGGGTCATGAAAATTGAAAGTTAACATCCCTCTGATGGCAGAGAATAAACCTGAGTAAAGCAGAATAAATCAGGATAGAAAGTACAACGTTTCTTTAAATGTACACATGTAGAAAGATTTAGGAATCCAGAATTTCATGTGAAATGGCAGTTATTAAAAAATCAGTTTGGTAGAAGCAGAAGATGACAATAAATCTGACCAGCAATGAACAAGCAGAAAGTCTGTGTTAGTGATTCAAGAATAAAGCCAAAAACTGAAATTTGCCCTTGAATCTTTTAATTTTCAGTTTAGACCCAGACTAAGATCCATAAATAAACAAACAAATATCTCTGTTATTATAACTAATTATAGAGCTTTGGTAAAAGAATCCTTTAGAAAAAAAAAACATGGCTGTACTTTTCATTGGTTATAAGCACTGAATTTAAAACTTTAGAATTTCTAAATTTTATAATGACAGGTAAATGGCTTAAAACTTAGCTTTTAAGCTTAGCTGTTTGGAATGGGGCTTTTTTTCAACTCCTATCATAATTCAAAATTTTATATTTCCGTACTGATCAGCTGACCCTACAAACCATTCTGCAGCCCGTCCCTGTGAGACCCACTGCAACGCGGAAAACACAGTCTTCCACTTACCAACTGCGTGATCTGGGAGAACATACTTAAGCATCATGCTTTGTTTTTTTCCCATTTAAATGGAGATAATGTAGACTTATTGCAAGGATTATTCTATGATATAATAACTAAAATATTTAGAGCACCACTTCACTAATAGCAAAGTCAACTATTATCATCCCATTTATCACATTCTTTATCATCAAAATGCTCAACATCACTTGCTCTCTCAAAATTGTACTGCAGTCATTTTCATATTTTATGATTTTTCAACACCAATTTATAATGCTAAATGACAATGTTAACATAATCATGACTTCCCAGGTAACATTTAGGCTATTTTAAAATACATCATCTAGCGTTTTTGTTTTGCATTTTGTGTGTGTGTGTGCAAGAGAGTCAAGCTTACTGCCAGGTTCAACTTGAAGCTTGTCCCTTCAGAAACAACCCAGAGGGTTTCTTCTGTAGTGATCTATTACTTAGAAAAACGGACGACTGTGGCCCACCCAAGGACGTTTCCGGAGAGGATGCTCTGTTGCTGTGAGCAGACGGCTGCCAGCTCACCTACCGGTACAAGTTCCCTTTGTGAGTACTTTGTGCGTTAAACACCTGGTTCCAGCTGATCATTCAACACTACTTTTTTCACCTCTCATAGATCTTTAGAAACATAAGCTCCACAGTTTTCATTTTTCAACTTGCACAACAGATTTCAAAACATAAACCAAATAGTAGCAGACTCTGCTGTGTTTTTCGATCACTTCACATTTTCTACTGCATATAACCTATTACTTCACTGGAGAATAGGTTTGAACGTGACTTCTGATATCCTCTTGCTATGGTATGAAATGATTTAGTTGGTGATATGTTTCTTTCCCACCATAATAGTTGTATAAAACATTTATTTTCCAACGAGAAAAATAATGTACAAAATTAAAGTGGTGAAAATTACTAGGTGTGCAGCTTTAAGACATTATTTTCCAGGGGATCTAGAATGTGTCAATCAGTGCAAGGATATTCCAGAGTACTATAAACTTTTCCCCCATCTCCTTCACACAAAAGATGAAATCTGAAATGTCTTCCTTCAGCAACAGAGCAGCCAGAAGTTTTGCCATAGCTGTATTGATTTTCTTCTAGCTGAGGTAAAAAACCAATTCTTAAAAAAATATGCACACACACACACATATTGACATGTATATCTTTTACCTTAGCAATTCACTATCAATATGTGAATAGATATAGTGTTATGAGTTTTTATTTAAATATATCCTTGTATATAAAAGCACCGAGTCCCCAGAACAAAGGATTAAGCCACAATAAAAGCTCCTTTTTATGCCATTTCATTAGAGAACTGACAACACAGTGTAGCAATATGTCTTGTTCTTTCCAAGACTAAACATCATTTAAAAGGGTCTATTCTCAGTCTACAGAAAAGCTTTAACAGCTCGTTTCTATTTAAAGTGTCTTTGGAGAAAACATCATCCTTCCCTTGGATCTAATTGTAGCTGTTTTCTTAAGTGGCTACATAACTTGTAATTCTGCTTCGGTGACCCTCCTGTGCATTTCACAAGCACACGTGTGCTGGTTTGGAACAGGCATGCGTGGAAGTCCTGTCTCCATCTCCATTCTTGGCTTTATTTAAAATGAAGCACCTCCTTTCAATCCCAGACACAGAAAGCAGAGGCAGAGCTCCAACTCGATTGCTTTCCCATACACTCCCTTCGCCCTGAAATATCTCCTCGGATATGAAACAGGCCAATTAGGAACCAGGAGCCTGGGAGAGCCTCATTTCCTCCTTAATTCTGGGTTGGTGGCCTCTCAGTGACATCCACATGAGGCCCAGAGACCAGAGAGAGGTTTCACCAAGGTCAAACAAGTGCAGTTTCCTTACGACCCCTGCCTGTCGGTAGTGCCGAAACCTGTCCCCTACCCCAAAGCCACCCCCAGAGGTGAGGTTACCCACCGAGGCAGCACGACCATCAGCACAGTGGAAGTGGAGGGGGCACTAAACAATTTTTAGGTCATTTCATCATTTCAGGGACTCGATTATCATGATTGACTCTGGCGGTCCTACTGTCATCACATAATTGTACAAACCTCATCTTCACTTCCGCTCTGTCTCTTTGGCCTGTGCGACCTTGGGTAAGTCATTTAAACTCCCAGATCCAATTCCTTTTGCCAGATGTGACACATTAAATTACCGTTCGAGATGAATCTTCTTCGTGCTATATTGCTTAATTTAAAACGATGGGTTTACTGCGATTGAAAACAGTGAACCAACTTGGTTCAATGTTGAGAAATTTCTTCAGTTACAGTTCTAAGGATCACAAACGCCCCTGAGTTGCAGGTGAATCTTCACACAATTCAGTTCATTGATTGCCAAGTAATAAAACTTTTTCTTTCAATTTCACAGAAATTAAAATGCTGTTTAGTTGTGCTGTGATCACTTTTCCTCAATTAGAGATCAATATGCTATTTTAATAGGTTGGACACCGGGCTATCTTAAGGCATGTCTTTCATTTCAATGATAAATGTGCTAAATAATATACTTAATTAATGATCAGAGTATTCATATTTCCCCCCAAATCCACAATGGGCTCTCGTGGGAAAAACACCTTCACTTAGTGCTGTGAGAACAGTCCCCTTCCTGCCTCATCTCTGTGACCACCCATTTTATTATTTCTGTAAGGCATTACAGATACATTAAAAGGAATAAGTTGATAGTAGGTAAGAGTCATTCAAAGGGAAATTCTAACCAGAACGACCACAAGATCTCGTACATGGCCTGACCCTCTGCATGTCCCACAGGTAGTGAGATGGCCCAGCAAAGCTATTAGTGCAAACATTCAAGAGACAATGAAGAAGGCTGGCCAGAGCCCCAGATGGTGCCGCTGTAAAAACACATTCCAAAGCTTGGCATCTGGATTTTGCAGCTGCCATGCATAGCCCATATGTGGCTGTAAATATCGGTGCTGAGGATGGAATAGCTGGAGGTTAGGGTCAAATGGAGCCGCCTGAACCATCGCAATGGAGCACACAGACAAAGCATGCAGTGAGTGTGAAATGGCATGTGATTTTTCATATCTCTTCCGCCTTTTATTATTGTCAGCTGCTGACAAGCTAAGGTAAACTTCGGCGAATAAGGGTTTATTTGTCAAAGGAAAGCATCTCGCAGCTCGTTTGCAGCCATCCTTTTTTGCTCTTGCTCTTTATTTTGCCTACCTCCAAATAAATTCTCAACTATCTTTGTGTCATCAAATTCTTAGTGCTTCCCTTCTATAATTATCATGTATGACAAAGCTCTTAGTAACCAATGGTTTCCTTCCTAAAATGCACAGTTATGTTCACTTATTTATTATTCATGTTGCAACTAGTTTATGATGATTTTCTGTGGGCCCAGCACTGTTCCAAGCACCAGAGACATAAGGATGTACAAAACAGAGTCCCAGCTCTCACGGTGGTTACATCCCACAATTGCTGGTACGTTTGTTTCCTGGTGTTTACTGAACATATGCCCTACGAGTCTCATCTCCAGCAGAGAGAGAATTCTGTTCAAGGAGATGGACAAGGAAACAGGTACTACCGAAGTGTGATATGCTAACTACAGCAGCAGAAGATAATTTTTTGAGAACACAGAAAAGAGTGATTCATTCAATTGGACATGAATCTGAGGAGAGTATCAGAAGGTGTCTGTGAGCAAGGGAGACTCACCTGAGAACTGAAGGCTCAGAAGGAATTAGCCAAGGGACCGGCAGGGAAGAAACAACCCAAGGAAGGAAAACCGAGTATGCAGAGCTTAGTCGATTGTTTTGCTGAGCCGGAATATGAAATGGGAGAAGAATATGGAAAAGGTGGGGTGGGCAGCAGTGACCTACCATGAAGGGCTTTTGCAAAGTACCCATGAGGTGAAAGAAATTCTGGCCTCCAGAAGATCACTGAAGAGGCATTTATGTTAGACTAGTGAACAGGTAGAATTTTAGAGAAGAAGATCGTGAGCAATTAAGCAAGAAAACTATGGAAATACTTGACACTCTTGGTCTTTTACTTTTATTTTTTTTCTTATTTGATCTTTTGACTCTTGGTCTGCTCCTCTGAGGAAAATCTGCATATTTTTTACAACTTCTTAAGTTCAGAAAATTGAGGAAGAACGTATGATTAAGTAAAATGCAACACAGACTAAAACATCATTAGCAGCTACGTTCTCCTCTCCTGTCATGTTATTAAGTACATTTTCAAATTATTTTGGTTATAACTTAAACCAACAGTGATCTTGCTTCTAACTTAAGAGTTAACCTGGAATTCCAAGCTATACTTTCACCTGAAATCCATACATAAATTTCAACTAGATCTGCCTTTCTAAGCTCCAACACATATTTTCACGGCAAATTGGTTCTCCTCTGACATGCAAGCACATTACTTCAAAATTATGAAATGTGTCTTAATATATTAAAATGTATATCATTTGGCATATACTTACTACCTAGAGTTTAATACAAACTATTTTACCTCAGATGCAACTGAAGACATGTTAGCTAAAGAAGGTTTAAATGGCATTATAACAAGGCATTTTATTTTAGAGATTCAAATAAACTATCCTAACATATTATTATCAAAATATTTTATGACATTGTTCCTTATTATACATTATTTTTCCTCAATATGTACCATTGTGTCGTAACCTATAATCTAATCTGAAAATACTGATAATAACTCCAATTATGCCATTGGCATCCCGTGTCATAAACTGGAATTAGAAAACCTTAATAGCCCTGAATTCTGTCCAAATACTCAGATTAGTTAGGTAGTCAATCCTATGGTAAGCTAATGTTGCTGAAAACAGAAGTTTAACCATTTTTTACCGAGTGTTTTTCAGTGTTTACACACAGACTCTAGTGGCCTTAATTTTTACTGAGAATTTGTTTCTCTAAAAGTTAACACATTTTATTTCTTTAAGTCAATACATAGCATTTTATTATTTCTAGCAATCATTCTGTTTGAAACACATTTTTCCCCATATTTAAGTCCAAAATGCATGCCCGTTTTCATGGTCTCTGCATTTGACCACAACAGCTTGCTAATTAAATCTCGCTAGTTCCAGTCATCTCAGTATTCAAAAGAGCTTCTAAAATCCCACCTGCTCTGTCAAGCTCTTCAGCAATAAAGGCTGTTCACTGGGCTATGTTTGTTCTACCTTGTCATAACCTTTGGGCTACATCCTGTTTGCTGAAAAGCCAACCCTTTCTGATGTGGCTTACTTAGGGCCCAGTCTACTGGGTGCATTCTGTGTATTTAAATAATAAAACAGAAGCTGGGGATCACAGGGACCCTCATGTCAGATTATCAAGTGTTTTGATAGCTCTTAATTATTGACAACAGACAATCTCCTGGAAGGGTGCAGAAGCCACACATCTAGGTAATATGAAACCTCACCCCACTCCTTGGCAATTACATCTCTGCTGAGATACAGGAAGGGGAGGGGACCACCAGGTGTCCACCAACAAGGACAGACTTTGTGGATTAGTGAAAAAGTGAGAGAGAGCTAATGAGGTTGTAGGCTAGGAAGGTTTTCATTAGCAGTTGTGTATTAGTGCACAATTTGGAGCCCAATTTTAAAAAGGCTCTAAAAATTGCCTGAGAAATTGCCGGTGCACAATGAAAATCGCTGAGACAAAGACGCCATTGCCAGGGCGTGTTTGCTTTGCTGTTACTTGAGAGTCTTGCTTTCATACTCTTCTCTCAGCAAAAGGCTCTCTAGCTTATTCCTCTTTCCTCCATTCTCCACAAGTATTCTCCACAAATAAAGTACTTTACAATAGATTTTTTGTATAATGTTCAAGCTTCCCGCCATCTTTAAGTTAAATAAAATAAGATGTCAAGATGTTTACGCTGAATAAAATAGTTTTGTTTACTGTTTTAACACATAAACATATACAGATACATGCACACACTCATACCACACTCTTTCTGAGAAACACACTAGCATTTTACTTCCATGACCCATGACCTCTGTGTATTTGTATCATGTTGATATTACCCTCATCACAGGCATAAGGAAATAGGTTAAGTAATTTTCCCAAATTATATAACTTATAATCAGTACAAATTTGTTTTTAATGCAAAGATACATTACAAATATTTCTTAAACATTATAAAATACAATCTAAGTGGGTAATACTTATTGCATTTTTAATACTTTTAAAATTTTAAAATAGAAAGAATTTTAGACTTGTATTCTGTTGTCATCTGTGCTATTTTGATCTATTAATCCAGTTCTTGCTAAAGCAAGTAAAACAGGAGGACCATTGGCACCTAAAGACAACATAGCTACATACAAACAAAATTTAGATCAACTGTTGACAATCAGGGGGCCTCCTTCGGTTAATGAGTTTATAGAAACGTTAGAGCTGCCAACACACCTGGCTTGCAATCTGCAGGAACTACTCAACCCCCAGACAGAAACGCTGCTGGTCAGTTTTATGAACATAGTTAAATGTGAAGAAGTAACAGATTTTCATTCTCACACACCCATAGAATTTTCTTTGGCAAGCCCGTTTTTTTCATTGCTTTCTACAGAATGGGTTAAAATGTGTTTTCCAGATAAAAATTGTGTTGGTGTTTAAGATCTGCTTAAGAATGGAATGGCTTCTTCCACCATGAACACAAAAAGAATCTGAAAAGAAATTTAAATCCTACCCTTGGTTCTGGTGTATATCCTGTGATGTCTGTAAAACAGCTTTGCTCTTTACATCAGCGGGGTTCCTGATTTGCCTTCGTAAGAGGCAAAAAGTGTATTATCCTCCCACAGATGATTAGGTTTCTTAGTTCAGAAACTAAGAGTTTAGCTACCACTGGATAATTTTTGTTACTTCTCAGTACTTGAGAGGTTAGTTGTCCTCACTGGAGCCTCTTTCTGAAATATACATACAACCACACGGTGGCAGTATAGATTTGTGGTCACATGGTTAAGAACTCCAAAGAATAAGGCTTAACTATATTAATTGTCTGTACTACATCTACTCACTAGTTGAATTGTTTTAAAAACATGAAATACTTTACAGTAGGCCTATTTTACTAATTCTTACACATTTTTGCTTTGTCAATACTTTTCTTTGAATTTATATGTGCCTTTAGAGAAAGGCTTTCTCTACTTTTAGACTCATACAACTTAATTTGAATTCAAAATCTCCAAGAAGAGTTTGGTTCCCCAAAGTCGTATTTCACGGGGTAATATCACTTTCGTATGTTTCTTTTACTAAAATAAAATCCAATCTCCCCAGCGTTAATCTAAATCATACCTCCCTAAATATTTTGGATTTTAGTGAGAACTCTTACCTTTTCTAGTTCTCCCTTTAACAGTACAGTATAAAGTTCACATTTCAGAATATTTCTCTCTGTAAGAAAAGATATCATAGCCTTCTTCTATTATGCACAAAATTGGCAATTGAAGTTTAATGGAAAGGCCATTAGACCTTGGGTCAAAAGATCTGGGACCTTGTTCTTATTTTGCCACTTTGTTGCTGGGTGACTTTGAACATGACACTTAACCCCTATGACCCTGGGTTTCCTCTCTGTCAAATGGATATGGTCAATAAAGAAATAAGGGTTAAATTGGCCCAGCTGGTGTATCTCAGTGGATTGAGCGTGGGCTGGGAACCAGAGAGTCCCGGTTCAATTCCCAGTCAGGGCACTGCCTGGGTTGCAGGCCAGGTCCTCAGTGAGGGCCATGTGAGAGGCAACCATACATTGCTCTTTCTCCCTCCCTTCTCCTCTCTCTAAAAATAAATAAATAAAATCTTAAAAAAAAAAAAAAGAAATAAGAGTTAAATAAAGGTAAATGGAATACAGTGCCTAAAACACACTAGGCCTTTAAGGAATGTTATTCCATAACTGTGTTGACTTCTTTCTCTAATGTGACAATCATTACGAAGAACAAAACAACTTATAACAAAACAAAATTTAGAAAGTAAGACAATTCTCTGTGTTCTAAGAGTTCTAAAAGGTCTTCAACATCAACATCACATAAGACTATATGAATCTTTGGCAGTTTAGTTTTCAGATTTTAATTCCCAGATTAGAGAAACGGGACAAAATCATCATTCATTCAAAAAGTCAAAAACAAATGCTTTAATTACTTATGACATTGAAAACATACTTCAAACGTTTAGTCTTCTTTTAACTCCCCAAACAACACCTACCACATTACACAAATTAACCTCTGTATTGATCCAATTAAAGTATAAGTGCATTGATGTAATATAGCAATCACTATTCATTAGAATAACAGAAAATTATGTCTTTAAAGATAAAACAAAGTAATATTTTCATTATCCTCTCAAAGAAAATCAAAGTAACTACTCAGCTAAATTCTCCTTAAATATATTGATTAAATAGAAAAAGAATATCTGAAAATTATGTCCAATATACATCCTTTTTATTTTAAAAATGTATTTTAACTACTATAGATTATGATTCTTCTAAAATGTCAACTTATATTCATGGTTCTAGGTCATTTATTTACCATTATTTCTGATTTACTGTATCTGTATTAGAGCTTCAAATCCACATCTGTGTCTATAAAAGACTATAATCTTCTTAAAACCCAAATATTATCAATGAAATAATATTCCACAGTCCCGCTACTCATATATATTGTCAAAGCTCAGTGGCAAAAAAGAAAAAAATACACTCAATCTTCTATCATTTTATTTATGTATTTTTCTTTATTTTTATTGTTGACACTATAAACTATTACAGATGTATCCACTTCCCCCACCCAGTGCCCCCTTCCTCTGGCCATCACCACACTTCTTTGTATTTATATATTTATATTTGTCTTCTTTTTTTACTGTATTGTTTTCCATTACCATTTAGTCCCCTTCTGCCCGCCCACTGCAATCACCACACTGCCGTCCATGTCCATGAGTCCTTTTTCCTTTTCGCTTATCCCCTCCTCCCCTCCCCTCCCCTGCCAGCTGTCAGCCTGCTCTCTATCTATGAGTCTGTCTCTATTTTACTTGTTCGTTTAGTTTGTTCATTAGATTCCACATATGAGTGAAATCATATGGTCTTTGTCTTTCAATCTTCTATCATTTTAAACTGATCCAGAAACACTGATCACACTGCATGACTTTCATTGCCCTGCTAGATTTTGATTCGTCCTTCCCAGAGAAACTTTGTTTCATGTCAGGACACATATCTCACAATAGTTTGATGACCCTAGATTTAAGCTTTTAAAAAGACAGAACTTAAGATTTTTTTTGGAATAGAGCTATACAATGAATATTAAACTTATATCTGCAATTTATGTCATATGGCTACAGAGAAACTTCTATAGAAATCATTTTTCTCCACTCAATTTGATTAACTACTATTTTCACATAAGTATATTTAAATACTTGATTTAACTTGTAGTAATACTTCCTTTGCTTGTATAAACTTTTGCTATTAATTTCAAAATATGTCTCTTATAAATATATATGAGAAAACACAACAATCTGCTTAATATTGCCACTGAAATAAAAATCTGAGGACTTTCACCCAAGATTGTGGAGTACATAAATGCTATGCTTGCTTCCTCCCAAAACCACATCAAAATTACAGCTAAATTTCAGTGCAACCATCGAGAGAACCACCTGAAGACTAGCTAAATGGAATTTCTATAAGAAGCTACATCAAGACTCATAGGAGGGGCAAAGACACAGAACAAACACGTCCCACACCCAGGGTGCAGAGGCTGAGAAGACCCCCACCCGGCCCCCCAGTCCAGGGTCCCAGTGCCAGGAAGAGAAGGCGCCATAATATCTGGCTGTGAAAACTGGGGCGGGGGGTCACAGCTGAGTGGTATGGAGGGCTTCTGGGGTCTGAGACTCTGCAAGTCTTAAAGCAACCATATACAGATTCACTTGCTCATGAACTTACTGTCTAGGAGCTCCGGTGTTGGGGAAGTAGCTCAAAAAGCACAAGGGGGGGCATAAGGGACAATGAATTAAGTAGCTTCAGAGAAAAGGCTGGAGGGACAAAGTGAAGGGCAGCTCTCCCAGAGAAAACAGTGCTGGCAGGCAACATGGTCTCCTGTTGAGCCTCCCCTAAACCCGCTGGCAGGCACAGATGGGCACCAAATCTGAGCTCTGCATTAACTTGATGAACAGGATTCATCTTTCCCTGCAGATTCCCCGAGACCATGGCCCACCCAATTCACGTACCCATCTAGTACCTCTTTCAGTAGATTGTTCATGTAAACAACCTACAGCAGCTCACACTGTGGAGGTTCCTAAAATCTCTCAAAAGTGTACAAATCCCAGACAATCAGTGTCCAGTTTGGTATGCCCCATACCTCTTGGTAAAGGGCCCCAAACAAGAAGCCTCAGTTCACAGCTTAGAATCTCTCAGGTCCCCCAAGCTCAAGACGTATGGCAACTAAATATAGATCACTTTGTAGCTCCTATCAGGTGAACCTCAAGCCAAACATAGGCAATAGTTGATGTTGGCCTGCCTAGAGCTCCTCCCATGAGGTCCCAGAACCAACATACCTGGTGGCAGGCATCAGACCACACCAGAGCACCATACAACCAACTGCACAAGTGATATACTCAAAGGATGAGCTTGGCAGGTACTAGAGCCCTGCTAAAGCAAATCGCACTCCAAGGGTTCAGCCCCCATAAAACAGCTTGTCTGCTGTAGTCACAGCCATTCATCACAGCCAGTCAGCCTGAGAGTCAATCCCACCCACTGACATGCCAACAGCAATCAAGGTTCAACTACAATGAGAGGGCACACTCAACACAAATAAGGAATACTCCTAGAGCAACTGGTTCAGGTGACCAGGGAGCGTGCATAGAAAACTACTACATAATGCCACTCTGCCAAAACCAGGAGAAATGGCCGATCTCCCTAATACACAGAAACAAACACAGGGAGGAAGCTGAAACGAGGAGGTCATGAAGAAAACGTGTCCCAAATGAAACTCCAAGAAAAGGACTAAACAGGATGGAGACAAGAAATCTACCAAATGCAGAGTTCAAAATACTAATTATAAGGATGCTCAGTTAACACAAAGGCAGAATGTATGAACTTAGTGAGAACTTCAACAAATAGATACGAAATTTAAAAATTAAAATAGAAAACATAAAAAGAACCAATCAGAAGTGAAGAATACAATAACTAAAAATCAAAAATACATTAGAAGAACTCAACAGTAGATTAGATGAAGCAGAGGATCAAATCAATCATTTAAAAGACAAGATAAAAGACGAGATAGATAAAATACAACAGGTACAGAAAAGAGAAAAAATAAAAAATATGAGGATAGTGTAAGGCACATCTGGTTCAACAGTAAGCATACTAATATCGGCATCAGAGGGGTATCAGAAGAGGGAGAGAGACAGCAAGGAACTGAAAACCTATCTGAAGGACTAATGACAAAAAGCTTCCCTAACCTGGTGAAGGAAATAGCCATACAAACTAGGAATGGTAGAGTCCCAAACAAGATGAACTCAAAGAGGCAAAAACCAAGACACATCATGATTAAAAGGTAGAAAGTTAAAGACAAAGAGAGAATCTTAAAGGTAGCAAGAGAAAAGCAGTTAGTTACCTAGAAGAAAACTCCTATAAGGCTGCCTAATTTCTCAACAGGAATTTGGCTGGCCATAAGACATTGGCACAAAGTGATAAAAAGCAAGGACCTATAACCAAAATTAATTTTAGAATCAAAGAAGAGATTGAGAGTTTCCCAGACAAGAAAAAAAATGAAAAAAAGTTAATCACCACTAAACCAGTATTACAACAAAAGATAAAAATATGAATAAAAATATAGAAGAAAGATTCTCAGTGAAAATGGGAAACACACAATAAAGCAGTGTGGATCAGCCAACTGTAAAACTAGCACAAATGTTAAAAGGCAAACGGAGGAAGGTCATGTACAGTTACAACAAAAACTAAGGGATACACAAAAGAGCACACACAAAAGTAAAAAATAATGTCAAAAATATAAATATTGAGAGGGTGGGTAAAATCTGTAGTGATGTTAGAATGTGTTCAAACTTAACCAATCATCAACTTCAAAGAGACTGCTATAAACATGCATGGTAAGCACAAACCACAAATACTCTGTTTCTGTTTTGTTTGTTCATCTATTTTTTCTGTGTATTTCATATATGTGAAATCATATGGTCTTTCTCTGTCTGATTTATTTCACTTTGCATAATACCCTCTCTGTATATCCATGTTGTTGCAAATAGTAAGATTTCATTCCTTTTATGGCTAAAAGTCCATTGAATATACAAAGTCTGTCTGGAAAAAGTCCAGCCATTGTTAATATAATAATGCTTTGTGCAACATCTATATAACGTGGCAGCCAAGGAAAGTCAACTGGAATCCCCATGCATGAACAATGATGACTTCACTGTACTACTCAGTGGGGGTGGTGGTTGCTGTTGAGTGAGCATGTGTACTGTGTGGCCATTGCATTCAAAATGACTGAGTAAGTAGGGAAACAAATCTGCATCAAATTTTGCATTAAACTTGAACATTCCTCCATGGAAACTATTTGAATGATTCAGAAGGCCCCAGCTATGGGCAACTGGTGATAGGCAGCTTCACCATGACAACATTCCTACTCATATGTCATCTCTTGTGCAGTTTTTTGGCGAAACATCAAATCACCCAGGTGACTCAGCACCCCTACAGCCTAGATTGTCCTATGTACAATGTTTCTTGTATTTTGTATCTTCAATAAATGCCTCTATTTTTCATATTATACGACTGGGTACTTTCTGGACATTTCATATGTATCACATCTCCTCTAACCAATCATCTATTGACTGCAAAGTGCGCGATAGCAAGGAAAGTGCCTGTTCCAGGCAGTTAACACTTTAATGTTTGATTCTGAAGAAAAAGATCTGTCTGCCTCTGCTACTAGTTTATGTGCATTGCTCAATAATGTTGTACAAAGCTGTACTTTGACTGGTTTGACTAATCTACTGTTAAGAAAGTATTTTTCAGAGAGTTTAAACCTGAAAGTAAAGCCAACAATCCGCTAAGATTATGGCCAATTACTCTCAGATACACCGCTTTTAGGCATATGGCACCAGCTCTGGCAGGCCTTCAGCAGGAAGGGTAAGGAAGGCCAGATATTGGAGGGGGAAGGAGGAGGCGTGGAGAATGTTAGAGACAGAATGGAAGGAGGCAGTCATTTTATTGAAAGCCTAATATGGGACAGTCCGGTCCAGGCATCTTGGACAATGACCAAACAGGATCCTCAAAGTGAGATTCTTAGGTAGGCTGAGGGCCTCCATTATACCGACAAGGAGATTTAAAATGACACAAGCTAAGTAACTGGATCGAGATTACAAAGTAAATCAACCAAAAGCCAAGACAGAATTCAGTTCCAGGCCTTTCTGCATCTAAATTAATATGCTACTCTATTTGGCAGTGGTTTGGAAGTAGGCTACTCATTTTACTCATGACTTTTAAAAATATAATAGCAATGTTTAAGGGTTATCATGGACTTCCTGTATGTATAATATTAGTGTGCTATGATACGACACAGTTTTCATACAGAAAAAAGTCTCTGTGATGCTTCTGTAAAAGCAGTATACCTCAGGTAAAACTCACACCCGCAAAACCAGGAAAAAACAGTAAGTGTGACCCACACAAACTTGACGGGCAGCTTTCAGTCTATGTGGATATCACCGTAATCGCTGTCTTCACTTCACAGGTGTGGATTCATAAGTAAAAATTAGCTTTCCTATGTTTGTATCTGGTGGGAACCATAAAATTTTAAAATATAAAACCACGAAGTTTCTCAAATTTAGATTAACAAGCTCATTTTAATCTGAGAGATGACAATGTCCAGCTAAAACTAAGTATCACTTGCAATATGACCATTAAGGCCAACCACCAGGTACCGTGTGAAGGCCAAGCGTCAATTCTATTCAAAACTTGCAAAAACTCTGTTTACGCAATGCTAAGCTATCTAATATTCTTTGCTTCTCACTAAGCCCTTTTTTATGTATGAAACTTTGATTATTTCTCTACGGATCATAAACATTAAAGAGAAATCACAGCAGAATACTTCATCATAAGGTGGTTTCCAGGTGAACCAACAAAGGCACGTTCTTCCTTCTGAATTAAATCCAAGTAAATCCAAAATTTTAAAAAATCTGATAAAGAACCTTTACACTTTTGAGAATAAGATTAATGGACTTAAATTCCAGAAAAACTTGTATTTAAAGGATTCCCAAATTCATGTTATTGAGTAATTTAAGTGCTATTACTAATTTAAAGACAAGATTTTACTTGCTTTACATCAAACGGTTAATAAGTAACAGATCAGAATTCAAAGTAGGATCAGTTGGGTGCTTTGAAACACTAGGGAAATAGTGAAAAACCCAAAGGAAAAGGAGTATAGGCAGGTAACATCTGCCAAGTCGCATAGCGCCTTTCTGTCAAGGAAGATGATCCTGTCACTCGGAACTGCTGGTCCCAGGGTAAATCTATAAGTAAACAATTCCTCTTGCACAAGAGACAAAGAGAAGTCCATGCACTTGTAGAGAATAACTGAAGGATGACAACTGGCCTCGCTCAGGATGTGAGTATGGAATTCTATCAACAAACCCAACTGAGCCCCACGTGTGGAGTATCCTCTGGTAAGCACCCAGCCTAATGCCTCTGTAGCACAGCCCAATCTAAACTTTATAAAAGACAGTACATTATCACCTAAAACATAAATAGAGTCTGCTGATTTCCCTCCTATCTCCATGACAACCTACTCTTGCTTGCTCCAGGAATAAAGGCTAGACTCAAACCTCGGGAGCTATTCTGAGCAGCTCTTGGGAACAGCATTACACAATTCCACAGCAATTGGTTAGTGGTACATTTAAGTTAAATAAAGCAGTTCTAAGCATGGGCTCCTTAACTGGAGATGTGGACTAAAGCCTTCAATCTGTTCAGAATGGTTCAAGTCTTTGGTAGATAGTCACTAAAATACTAAATGCAATTATTTACTGAAAGTAAAATTTTTTAAAGTAGCTCCATTTTTTTTCTTCAGGAGGGTTCCCCTTAAATCTTTCATTACATTGAAGAGAGTCCACCCCACCCTCTTTCAACTTTCAGCACCATTTGTCAGTGACCAGTTAAGCAATACGTGTTTGGGGAATCAAATAAACATTTATTGCCAACAGCCAATAAATCTTCCTGTGTTTTTGACTAAAAAAGTGTGTTCCCAAGAGATTGCTTGCATAGAATAAGATAAAGTCCAGCTGTAATCAAGAGATATATTCTTTCCAAGAAATGCCATTTATTTTAATAGATGCCTTATTTACCAAAAAAGTGTTAAACAGCTTTCTTGAGAGCTTTAAGGATATTTTAGGGAATCTATACAATATTGCCTTGGAGTTTCAACAGAAAGGAAAATAAAATGTTAAGTGCCAACACAGCAATAGACAGTTGACTTCTTACTATTCACATAGCCTTGAAAATGCCAAGTGGGGGCATCTCTGACTTGGGAAGAGCTCATCTTGCTATCTCATATTTCACATTTACTTCCTACATGGTGACTCAATAGCTAATGGTTTAGACCTTGCCTCACCACTAAATTATCTTCCATACTACTAGGAATTGATCCAGCCCATAAAGTTGGGGATAGAATAAGTGTAGCCACAAAATCTCAGGGTTAGATTTTCCTACATTGCTTCCCTCCCCCTTTACTTACCCAGTCAACACTCACCTATACATACGCTTGGTAGTTTGAATCCAAACTCAATTCTCAATCCTACCTCAGGGGTCTTCTGGGATTCGGGGAAGAGCTCCTAGATCTCTTTTTATGCCCAAGAAGACACAGCTTCATTAAAAAGTGGTTTAGATTCACTACTCCTTTAGTGTTTACCCAAGAGGCAAGAAATTCCAAGTAATGAAAATAGGAAGAGCTAGCTGTCTAGCCACTAATCATTGACTTTATTCACAGTCTCTATTGTTTGCTGTAACATTACTATAGTTCCATGTTTTAAGTTCATGTTATTTAACTAGCTTCCCATAGTGACTGCTAAAAAAATGGACCTTAACTCTGATTCAGTTAGCAAAATGGCCACAGTGCTGATTTCATTTATTACAACCACATACCTATTGAATGGTATATTATTTACTTTTATGCTCCAGACAGATTCTTCAGCTAATAACATTTTACAGTTTGATAAATAAAATTCTCTGATACAGGTTGTACTGAATTTTTTAAAAAATATGGCCCCGTTTCTATCTTATCAAGAAAGACACAGCACATGGCAGTTTTTCCCTCACCCTGAATGAAAATCAGAAGCCATACTTGTTTGCCACAGTTTCTCTGATGTCCCCGTTGTATTCTCTCAGCCTTGTCCTATGGAGAGTTGAGCTAAATGATTCAGTATGTTAATTATGTGCTCTGGGAGCACAAAGAAGAAATAAAGAAGTTATTACCTTCCCAAGTTTCTCAGGTAATGAGACCCACTTCTGGAGATATGTGGCACTGTACCAGAATCTATCATGAGAATGAGTGTTGCAGTAAAATGCACAGAATTAATTTTTTAATGAAAATCCTCTACTGGTTTCTTCAGTCAAATATACCTGACAAATGTCACTGGGCAATGTCATTACCAGTTAACCACCACAAGGCCTTTAGAACAGATGGTATAGCGATGCCTTTTCAGAGTGCGGCCAGCTAATTTCAGTCACTTCCCCATGAAAAGGAAATAAAATAAAATTGGCTCCATGTCACTCAAACATGACAGTACTTTGGATTTCTCCCCCCATGATGTTTTTTAGCCTTGAGGCAGATATGACAGGCACCTTATTAAATTCCAAAAATAAATGTGGAGCAAGAAGGAAGTGCATTCCAATGAGACATCCAACTTGTTAAAATGCAACATGCATAAAACTTGGTTCATTTTATTTTTAGTCACCATCCTCATCACTTTAAATAAAAATAGAAACATTTGTTTTATAAACGAAGTAAAATTAGTCCAATAATCTTTTCTTTTTTGATTAAAATTAACTATTCATTTGTTCACATATATGTTAAAATTTCCCAAAATATTTCCATCAATATCTGGTAATAAGAAGAAGAAAAAAAATTAGGAAAGATTTCTCACTCTATAATCTAGCATCCCCCCCCACATCCATCCACTAACAGTTCCTTAGGCAAAGCCACTGATATTTATGGATCCCTGCCGTTGTGCCTGCTCTACATTTTCGTATTTGTGTTTCTATCTCTCAGATTAGTACAGCCCTACCTAGGTCTCACAGTGTGATTTCCAGACACCCACCCTGTCCCCCACACTCTCATCGCAAATCACTCCTCCTCCTACTTTTTCTTACACTGTGTGTCTTGTTCATCTACTTAGCACTTCATTTATTTATTCTGCCTCAAATGTTAATTAATTTCCTCAACCAGAAACACATTTTTATTCTACTAGGTAGCCTTTATGGGGGAAAGGAGCCCTTATTTATTTATCCTTATATAACTTACAGGACCCATTACATACTGGGGACTCCATAAATGTTTTTTAAAAAGGCATGGCCAATTACACACTTCATAATGATACAGTCACTACTGTTTCTTCACTGTTTTACAACTATGGCTGCAAGTAATTTGTATACTTGATAACAAGAAGCAATCCAAGTTTTACATCCCAAAATATATACATTCTCTACTATAAAAACACAGCAAGATTTCAGAACCTGGTTCTTATTTTCAAGGACCTTTAAGCTGGAGTGTAAAGACCAGGCTTTCAGTAAAATGCTGGGAAAACCTCTGTGACTCATTCCATACAACCATGGCAACTGGTGTTTACCTTGGTGTGATAGTATCTGAAGAACTTCTAATGCATTATTTAATATTAAAACAGTTCTATGAGAGAAGCAATGCTAGCCTAGTGTTACAGACTAGAAAACAGAGATTCAGAGAGATTAAATCATGTGTGCAAGGCCACAAGCTTGACAATAAGTAACAGTGGTGGGTTCAATCTCAAGTATGTTAATGACAAAAACCATGAACTAGGCACCTTCAATTACTCCAGTGTCACAAAGCACAAATGTGTCTCCCAAGGAACCTGAAGAAGAGGCACTGGCAAAGCCGTGACACTGTACCCAGACGTTTGCTCCCGTTTAGCCAGATGATTTCCTGTCATGCAGGGATGCCTGAGGAACTGAACTGCCAGCTCCCGGCAGTAATAGCCACATGGGTCTGCAACCACGCCAGGGCAGAGTTAGCAACCATGATCCAAATAGTGATTCCAAGGGCTAAGGCTTAGCCTATTTTATTTTTACCTGGTTCGATTGTCCTAAACAATAGTTCCTATGCAAGAAGGAAATTAATATTTTGCATAAGGTCAGATACAATCTGAAGTGTGTTATGTAAACCATCATTGTTACCGAGAAATAGAAATAAGGTTAACTTAAGATAAAAAAGATGGGAGGGGCTTTAGTATAACGAATTCTTTCAGAATGTCTGTTGCAACATCTTAGATCAGAAACATCTTAAGACAGGTCAGAGCAGGTTCTCATTCACATTCTCTCTCTCTCTCTCTCTCAGTTCCCCCCCCCCATTGGTGTTCCTTGTTTCACTGGATTAATTTCAAAACATGTAACATCTTGAAATATTAAGGCACGTTATAATAAGCCATATATAACCTTTCATATTGAAGACCACAAACAATTTGAAGGTCCTTTATTAGTTATGAAAAAGAAGGCAGTAGACTTGTTAATGATTTTTTTAAAGCATAAAGAAAGATCCCATCAGCTACTCTTTCCTCCGACTTAGATTTTACTCTACATGTTAAACACTATCTCCTTCTGTTCTTCCTTCTACATTTATTCTACTTTTCTGTTGAAGTTCAACAAGAAAGCTGTTTCAAGGAAGAACATTTGCTGTTTATACCACCCTCCTGTAAACAAGCCGTGTCACTGTTGATATGATATTATATCTACAGCAAAGCTCGATGCAACGGAAATCCCCACTCACTGAAGAAATTATTTTAGTAAACCGCAACAAAAAACACATTCTGGGTAATAACATCAAGGGGATGCTTGCTTCTCTACTAAAGACATTCCCATACCTTAGATTTAAATTACTTTATCTTCATGATTACCTTTCTTTTCAGTCAAAGATTTTGAAATAGAATATGTCCCACCAAAAAAAGTTTTTGCCTGCCAAAAGTCTGGTTAGAAAACTAAGCTGTAGAAAAAAGAAAACTTGCTGGGGAAGGATGGTGTTATCTCTTTAGCCAATGCCATAATTTTGCCTTTTGGTTACATTTAAGTTCTTAGATTCTATATTTTTTATGACACAAATATAAATGCATCCGATCTTACTTGAAATGTGTGAGTCTTTAACACTAACAGCCCCTGCCAACTGTAATCCATAAGGTAATATGCATTTCAGCACAGATCTGAGGGCTCTCTTAGTATAAAAATAAAAGAAAATCATAATAAGTGGCTGAAAGAAAGTTCTTATTTTCCACCTACTAACAAAATATCTACAAAGTAGTTCACACATTTGGGCTTGGTAAATATCTGTGTTTATCATCAAATTTCCTGATAATAATAAAGAAAGGACTTTTCAATAGTCACTAAAATTGGTCAAGCTTCTGATTTGGACTCTTTATGCACTTGGTATTTTAGATTCCAACCACATGAAGGAAAGACTGATACAAATGGATGATCTTTTCTTGATACTTAGTTTGCCTCCTGGTATTGATTAATCATACTTCAGTGTGGAAAGCCCCAAATTAGAGGTCAGAAGATTGATGGTTTTATACTAGCTTAACCACTATTTATCTCCTGTGTGAGGCTGCCACCTGACTTAACTGATCTGCCCCCCAGTTTTTTCTTCTGCCAGTTGGGATCGGTGATGTTTTACCTCTATTCCTGTGAAAGTCAAATGGGTAGTGCTTACTGTTTTTGTTTATTAGCACCATTTCTGTCAACACACTACAGAAAGGCATCTAAAATGTAAAGTGTTAATTAAAGCAGTGTTATCATCAAGCAGCAAATACTTAATTTGAATGAAAGAAGAAAACCAAAATGAAATTTGGCTATTTATAAATTATAATTATTATGCTTTTTGATTTGTGCACTTTATCATTTGAGTCAAAATTAGAAATGGAAAGATGAGATAATTATTTTGTTAGTACTATTTAAAAATTTATGGTGCTTTTGTTTTACCAGACTTAGGGGGTGTTGTACAGTTTAAATTTGACTTATAAATGCACAGAACTTTTTGCATAATTAGCCAGCCTTTGATATTTTACTATTACTATCTTTGACAACCTGGATAGAGTTTGGTGAATGCATCTGTCTATAAAACACTGCCTGATACACAAATGATCAAATATGTAAAAAGTACAGAGATTTGTGTATAAAATAGAAGCATTTTATTTACCTACTCATCAAAATTGTTCAACAAGATATGCTTACATGGAGTCTGTGAAATACGCTCATTTGAATTTTTAGATCTGTTAATCACCCCTGACCTCTCAGTTAACAATCAGGCCAAAAAATCAAAGAATATTTGTGAATAGAGACAAAAGTAAAATTGAAAATTACTAGTCTCACGATTAATTTTTGTCATGTTTATTTGCTTATAATTTAATTTGAGGCCTGGGCAACCATGTAAAGTTATATTCTACAGTTTCCCTAAACACATCCATTCAGCTCTCATTTTCCCTGTTCTATCTGGGTAGAGATTAATAGCCCATCTTCTACAGATATATTGACATTTCCTAAAGTACAATAAATAAGGAAATACAAAATTTTAATTTAAAACTAGACATTTTCGGGACACTAGGAAACCTATGGACCCTCCCAGATTATCAACTAACTCTTCTATCAGCAGGGAGAAAAGCAAACGGGATTACTCTAATGTGAAACTATATGTCACTAGGGTACACTGCACTGTACAGGGCGGACCCTGAGAACACAGGGACAGAAAGAACCTGTTGCTGACTAAGGTGGCCTGTCTGCCTAAAAAGCACCTAAACTAAACAAATTTGCTTTAGAAAGAAATAAAAATTATGATTATAATGAGTAATAGAGAAGTAGCTTAGTCCACTAAATAAAATTTCTCAAAAAAAAAAAAGAAAATTAGATAGTAAATAGGCTAAAGGAAAAACAGAACTGAATATTTATAAATACTATCAATGTTTCTCACTGACATGTTTTTTTCATTAAAATTCATATTAATTTAAAAAGAAAACTATTAAGAAATGTTAAGCCATAATTATTCTTGATACAATTGGCAAAAGGAAAAGTAGTAACAATGCAGTGGACTTTGTTTTCTGAGCAAGCGTTATCAAAAAAAGGCACAGAATGCTAATACCAGATTATTCTAGCAGAAAGAAGTTCAATTATCCAAATGAATGCTTTTGAATTACATTTTACTTTTGGCAGAAAGAATAATAGAAATATTTTAAAATAAATATTCTTAAATCTCTGAGACTTTGTTTTATATATAATTGAATTGATCCTTTTGCTGATAATAATATCACAAATTTTGGATACTTCATTCAAAAAGAATATTTAAAGGTATCACTGGTTCAAGTTCATATTTTATATTTAGGTAAATTCTATTCATATCATTAATGACTTTTTCTAATAATTATTTTATTGAATTGATAAGATTTTAGAGCTACATAAGGATTTTTAGATCATATAAAATGTCTTTAGTTTTAGAAATTTAAAAATATAGTGTTGGTACTATTCTCTTTTTCATATCTAGTCATTTTATGTAAAATATTTTCTCCCAAACATGTTGTATATTTCAATAACACTTATTTAAATGTTGTTTATCATAATAACAATAATATATTATCTATCCAAGTATGATACACTTTTTCCCACTGGTCATTTTTTTTTTTTTTTGGAGAAGATACAATAACAGCCCTTTCTATTTTATTTGACTGAGCTCTTCTGTCTTTTCTAATCCAAATACGTCAATCATAAAATTCATCATTTTTTAATGTTACAGTGAAAAAAATATATGCATAATGCTAAAATCCATGCAATTACCAGAAACCCCCAGAATTAAAGTAAGACCACTTCCTCCCTTGATGCTGACATCATCTACCTAAGCATCCAGGAACCAATCCCGAAAGTCCCCAACCAATAACAGTGAGAGCCCTGACATTACGGAGATAAGCTCTAACAGATACTATTTGAACCTTTGTCATTGAATTTTTAATTCTGTTTCTTTTTCAATAAACTTGTCCCATCTGATGACTTGCCCAGAAAGAATGAATGTTACACAGACAAAGCACTTACACAGGTCAACATGAAAATTACAAAAGGAAAAAGGATAAAGAGATTGCAACATTTAATTGAAAAATATTAATAAAAACTGTATTCCTTTTAAGTAGTTCCCTTCTCTCCTTGGGGAATAAATGCCCCTTTCATATGCCAGATAACCTTTAAATAGATGCATCTCTCATTTCAAAGAATGCTCTAAAAAGCAGATTGTCTCTGGGATTCACCTAATTATATTCTTCTGTGACCATATTCACATTCAATGACTACAGTATAATATTTGAAGCCAGAATAATTCCACTGCCTGAAAAGTAATAATAGATATCCAGGCCTGATTAGTACTAAATATTTGACTGCTCTCTCCTAGAACTGAGCCTCACTTCATTTTAACATGAACCACAACCCTAGGGATTCCAACATGGTAATGATGCCGCAATCCCAAGGGAAGAGTAGGGAAAGGGAGGGGACATGAGTCAAGTTTGATTTCAATCGACAATACGAGTTGTTGCTCTTCCATGAATTTTGACATTGCCCTGGAATGAAGGAAGGATGCTGTTCAAAGCTGGCCCAGACAAAGCAATATTAAATATTTAATTTCACAAGGCAAAAGCCCAATGTCCCGAAGCTCCAGGAAAGCTAATGGTCCTCTCCCTAGTTAGGTTATAAGAAGCAAACAACAAACTCAGAACTAATTTGACTGCAAAACACAAGGACTGTCTTCACAAATACTTGTAAACCTCAATGTTGTTTTTAAAATTATTTTTCAAAAGAGAAACACAAATATGCATATTTAAACTGTCCAAATATTAACATACATGTATTTATATGCTAATAGGACTCATTAAGATATATCTTATAGTGATACAAAAGCATTATGCTAGCACTCTATTAAAATTTGAAATACAGTAAATCCCCGTTAACATCTAGGCCCCGAAGATGGTCATTCTATGCACTGGATAATGTTCTTTCACATATAGTGACAGGCAGGGTTTCTCTTCTTCTATGACACAGAAAGCCTGTAAAGCAGACGTTGCCTTTGTCCTCCGACACCAGGGCCTAACAGTGTGCTCCTGTAAACCACATTGCCTTTACCAATGCTAACTGCTTCAGATGTACTACCTGTATCCCACAGAACTGCCGAAGACAAAAAAAAAAATGCAAGGATTATTTTTTTCATATTATTTAAATCACGTTCCAAGTATAATGCAAATAGGCTTCACCTCATTGATATTACTGAACTGTCCATGGTATTATTGACTTGGAATTTTCAGACATATTAATTGATGAGGCAGCAATCAATCAGATTAGCTATGCAGACATCAAAATTGACCATGAAGATAGGTAAAAGCTATCATATGACCATGTTGTGCACATTATTATCCTTTCATTTTTCCATTACAGTAGAGGAAATACATTCTAACTATTTATTATATTACAAGCAACAGCCTCAAACACAATGACTCAGATTGGGAAAGTGTAGAATATAAGTGTCAGGTGCAATTGATGTGATAAATAAAAAGGTATTGTTTAAATTTTTAAAATGATATACAATTTAAAGAGCATATGAGGTCTATCCAGAAGGTATCCAGCCATGCACTATAAAAAATAGAGACATTTATTGGAGAAGATACAAGGCACAAGAAACACTGTACCCAGGACAATGACGCCTCAGGCCCCTTCAACGTAGGCATGTCGGGACCTCACACAGTTCTCCCAGTCTCCATTACCTGCCCCATTGTACTTTCCTGAATCTCACTGACAGTCTGAAATACCTTCCCTTTCAAAGGTGATTTCAGTTTTGGGAAAATCCAGAAGTCGCAGGGTGCCAAATCTGGGCTGTTGGGGTTTTGAGTCACCTGGGAGGTTTGATGTTTCACCAAAAAAACCCTGCACCAGAAGTGAGGCATGAGTGGGCTCACTGTTGTGATGAAGCTGCCAATCATCAGTTGCCCATAGCTATGGCCTTCTGAATCATTCCAGTAGTTTCCATGGAGGAATGTTCAAGCTTAACCCCAAATGTGATACAGATTCATTGCTCTACTCACTCAGTCACTTTGAATGCAATGGCCACACAGTACACATGCTCAGTCAATGGAGTCTATAGGCCCCGCTGACTAGTACAGTGAAGTTGTCATTGTTCACACATGCACATTCCTCCAGTCCACTTTCCTCGGCTGCCAGGTTACACTGATGTCCCTCAAACCATTCTTGTTATGTTAAAAATGGTTGGACTATTTCCAGACAGACCTCGTATATTATTCTGGCATAAGTCCAGAATTATATTGAAAATGATGAGGCAATTCAAGTCAACAGACATTTATGAACTTTCCACTGGATTTTAGGACAGGAGATCATGAGTCAAACAAAGAATAATAATAAATATTTTGAGTTTATAATCTACTGGAAGTCATAAACATACAAATTATTGACCAAAAAAACCTTCCAAAGTCAAGAAGAACTAAATAAACATGATTATAAATCTGATTGCCAAAGGAGGCTTTTTGATGAGAAAAGAGAGTAAACAAAAGACAGTGAGATAGATAAGTACAGAAATATTTGGAGGAAAAGTAGGGACACTACGTGACTATACTTACAATTAAAAGCAAGGAATACAGAGACCAGGCTGGAAAGTGTAAACCAAAATTAATGTTGCACTGCAGTAGTAAAAGCATTTTTCAGACCAAAAGGAGATGCAGTCTGGAAGACATAGATTCACGTCCATCCTCCATTGTGTTCCCCTCTAACAAAGAGGGAGGCTACCTTTTTTTTAAATTGATTTGAGAGACAGAGAGGGAGGGAGAGAGAGAGAAACATCGGTTTCTTGTTCCACTTATTTATATATTCACTGGTTGATGCTCCAATCTCGGCATAGCAAGACAATGCTCTAGCCAACTGAACTACCCAGCCAGGGCATGGGATGCCACCTTTTATAGTGAAAGTTCCCACCCAGGTTTTCAACTAGGTCCATTCTATGCAAATGAGGTGTCCAAATTGAATGGGGGCAGGTTTCCACCCATTGGCAGAAAGATGAACCCATGTCCTGGCTGGTGTGGCTCAGATGGTTTGGCATCATGTGCCAAGTGAAATGTCGCAGTTCAATTCACAGTCAGGGAACATGCCTAGGTTTCCGATTTGGTCCCTGGTCAGGGCAGGTGCAAGAGGCAAAGGATCAATGTCTCTCTTTGACATCAACGTTTCTCTCTCTCTTTTTTCCCTCCTTTCCCCTATCTCTAAAAGTAAATAAATAAAACTGAGAGAGAGAGAGAGAAACCCAGGGTTTTCCTGCAGTGGTTGACTCAGATCCCGTAAACCAGCGGGCACAGTGAGGGAAGCCTAGAGTTCTGTCTGAGAGTACATGAGGAGCCCTTGTCAGCAACTGGCCATGAGACTCTTAATACTCCCAAAATATTGGCCTTTAATTGACCAGGGGAGTCCATCCCAGAAGGTAATTTCTGTCCTGAGATTCACATCAAATGAATCTTTCTTCTCAGGGTCCACAAAAGGAAACAGAAAACTTATGGAAAACTATGAATGCCATGTGATGAAACCCTATTTTGTGAGTCCTAAACTTCAGCAATGGTAGAAAGAAGACAAAGGAAAGAGCAGATTCCAGAAACTTGCAAAAAATAAAATCAAGCAAATGTAGCAATTGACTGAACAGAACTGCCTCTGTTGAACATTCTAGCGTAGGCTGTGGAGAGATAGCAATGTCATCAATTACACTTACAACCTTACAAGGAATAGTCGATACAGGTGGGGATGGGTGTGTAAAAAATCACACACTGAGTATTTTTTAAAGATTTTATTTATTTATTTTCAGAGAGAGGAGAAGGAAGCGGGAGAGAGAGAGAGAGACATCAATGTGTGGGTGCCTCTCATGCACCCCCTACTGGGGACCTGGCCTGCAACCCAGGCAGGTGCACTGACTGGGAATTGAACCTGTGACCCTTTGGTTCTCAGGCTAGCACTCAATCCACTAAGCCACACCAGACAGGGCATGCATTATTTTTAAATAACTGGTGGTTAAATAGCTGCAGTATATGATTGCAGAGATATCCAATTGGTCCAGGGTACAGACAGTGGAGACAAAGAGAGTGATTAAGATGGTCCAGTCAATCAACAAAGACTTAATTTAGTTATTGTCTTTATCGTTTAGGGTCATGATGATAAATAACTACATAGACAGGCTCTACCCCAAGAAATTAAAAGAAAATATATGTAAATAATTATCTAAAATGCAAGAAAGAATATGATGTGTTATGATATAATATGCTATACGATGAAAATGATAACATTCTCTCCACTAGGAGGGACAAACACTTGGGAGGATACGGGTGACAGCAGCCAAGGATAGCTCAGAAAGCCCAGAAGTAGAAAAGACAGTACAACAGAGAGTGAGTGGCTCTCTTGTTCCTGGGTCTTATATGGAAAGAACTTGGAAGATTTTAATTGCCATACTAGGAAGTCAGTGCTTGAGTCTCTATCAAATTTGAAGTTGGTGAAGTCTTTTAATTAAGAGATCTGGTATCAATATGTAAATGATTTGGAGGAACAAATACCAAAGCAAGGCAGAGCCATCTATACAGTAGTCCAGGACAGAGATATTGGAAGCCCAAACCAAGGAAGTTTCAGTACTCATAGGAAAAGGAGACAGGCATGACATAACAAAGGTCTTGGCTATTGAGTATTTGTAGGTAGAAATGGGAAGAGATCTTGACCAAATATTTAATGAAAGGGAATAACGAAATATCCTTCTAGAGCTTAGATCAAAAATAAAAGAGAGAATGTTGATACCACTAATATGAAATAGAATACACAGGATGCAAAAGGCTTAGGAGGGAAGGCAGGGTATTAAAACCTGGCCAGAAGAGAGTTCTGTGAGTAACTGTGAGGCTGTAGGAGAATGACAAGCATCAGAGTTAGAGAGCGCAGGGAGCCAAGAACACCTATATTGCAGGTATTTTCTGCTACAATTACCACCCCTCTGACATCAATGGTGTCTCCCTCGTCCCAGAATCATTCTCTGTAGCATGAAAGTGTGCCAATTTTAAGAAGCCTCATATCTCTATTAGATTTTAGGGCTGACTTTTGGAAAGAAATGATGCTCCTTTTCTCTATCTTTTCATTTCCCATTGCCTCAATCTGTTTTCCAGCACATACTGGAAACCATTCTTTTGAGATTTGTCATTCTCATGTCTGCCTTTACACTTGCTCTTTCCTCCTCCAGGATTCTGCTTACTCTGGTTCTGTAGCACCACCTCTCTTTCAGTTTCAGTTAATGTGACCCCCTCAGAGATGACATTCCTGACCAGGCCAGCTAAAGAGCTCTCCCTGCTCCAGTCAGTCTCTAAACCATTGCTTTCTTATATTTTTCTAAAGGATATAACCACCCACCATTGTCAAGTCTATTATTTGCATGTTTCCTAACTCACTTTCTCTCTCTCCACCAGCATGCAGCTCCAGGAGAGCTGGGCATTGTCTTTCTCAGTCACCTCTGTATCCCCTGTTGCTCTACCATTGCCTGACTCATTGACAGGCATGTGATAAGTAGTGACTGAAAGAAAAATCAATACAGTTGGGAAAGAAGGAACACCACAACGAGGTTGAAGACCGAATGAGAACCAAAAGAACACAGTAGTACTGAAATCAAGGGAAGAGAAATATTCTAGGAGGATTGGATGGTCACTGATTTGAAAGCTACAGAGAACAAGGGCTGAGGAAAACATTAAAGCCTTTGGAAAGGATATTCAACAGAGCCATGAGGACAGAGACTGGGATAATCCACTTCCGTGAAGTACCCTGAGGAGACAGTGAGTGGGGGTAAGTAACTGGTATAGGGAAAACAGAGATATGAGAGAGAGGCACAAAGGACAAAGGGCACTGCAGAGAAGGGTGACAGGATGCAAGATAAAACACCAGTTCAGGGTTTCGGACTGGCAAGTTGGGAAGCAAGTCTTTCCTTGAAACTGTACAGAAAGAAAAACTCAAGCTAGCATGTTAAGGATATATAGGTGGAAACAGATAAAAGATTCCAGCATGGCCACTTCTAGTTTAAAAACTCAAACAATAGAGTACAGCATAGCAGTAAAGCACCTAATAAAGAGTAAGAGAAACCAATCAGGGGTCCTGGGGTTTGTTTCCCTTTTTTTTTTTGTTGTTTGTTTTTTAAAGATTTTACTTATTTGTTTTTAGAGAGAGAGGAAGGGAGGGAGAAAGCGAGGGAGAGAAACATTAATGTGTGGAGGACTCCTGCGCACCCAGCTCCCTCGGACCTGGCCCACAACCCAGGCATGGGCCCTAACTGGGAATCGAACCGGCGACGTTTCGGTTCACAGGCCGGCACTCAATCTACTGAGCCTTAAACCCTGAGGCCCTTGCCATCAACAAATTATGTGAGCCTATGGAACAGGATGCTTCCTCACTAGTGAGAAAGTAATTCACAATTTATGTAAGCAATATTTTTTACTAGACATTCCGAGCACATGCTCAATCACACAAATTATTTTCCTGTATTAACTGAAAATCAAATTGTATAATTAACACAAATTTTAGAAACAAGCTTAAAATAAAATATTAAATCAAAATCTAGAGAAACTAATAGCTCAACAAAAGTAATGACTTTCATCAAAAAGGTAAGAAAAGAATGATTCTGCATTTAAAAAACCTAATTTTAAGGAAAGCCAGAAATTGTTGTCTGAAGTATTACCAATTGACTGTTCAATGTTTTTTCTTGACTTAGAAAGGCCTGTGCATTAGGAGATGTAGTTTCTCTATAGTTTATGTGGTGGCCAAACTATCTGTTGTTTCATAAACAGAATTTGAAGAGAACAGCTAAAAATTTTTTCAGATAAATACTTTAAGATTTGCTTGAAGAATTCTAATAGAAAAGTAAACTAATGTAAAATTAATATACTTTAATAAATACTCCATTTGATATATCCAACTCTAGTGTTAGGGCTGATTTAATTTCTTTTCCCCATTGCCTCTGGCAGGCCTATTGCCATCAGAGGAATCCAGGTTAACATTACATTTGTAGTATAACTTCTGTTTCTACCATTGGTGTTATATTTTTTAAAGCAGTCCTGTATGGATGATTCAAGTAACCTCTAGAGTTCTCTGAGGCAGCCAAGGGATGTATTTCCCACCACCAGGGAGAAATCGCTTAATATAACTCAAGCTTTTTATTCACCAGATAATGCAATAATTTTATTATTATACAAACTATCTTATATTTTCACCACTAAAAGTAAGAAAACTAGGTTAAATAGTTTTTATTATTATACAATAGCTCTGAAGTAAAAAAAAAAATCTTACTTTTATCATACAGGGAATTCTCAATACAAACTGCTAGGAAAAACAGTAACCTCCTAATTTCAATGGGTTGAAATAAAAACCACATGAAAGGCAGAAGTATAAGCACTAGGGAAGGATGGGAGTGCCCGGCTCAGCAACAAGCACAGAACTCCACTGTTTATTCTTTTACTCAAGGGCAAATCCAACTCGGCCAATTCATTTAACTTTCCCAAGCTTTAGTTTATTTATTTATTCAATAGTTTTAACAACACATATGATGCTTTTCTCTGGGATGTTTCTGAAAAGCAAGTTAGATAATGCACATAAAACAATCCCAAACAATACACAGTTACATAATATAAATTAATGTTGTTATTGTGTACACACAATAACCAATAGGTGTGTTTGTGTCAGTATGTGTCATTTGAGCCTAGTGTATTACAGAAACCATGATGTCGGCTTAGACATTAAAATCAGTTCTCAAATGTGGAAACAGCTTCTTTGAGGGACTCATTTTATTGTTTTAGCAGCAGCTTACTGCCGAAGCATGCCAAATGAAACTAGCATATAGACTTTATGTTGAGTCACATATACATATTGCATGAGAACTAAAAATGACTAGCCCAGCTATTTTAACATTCGTATCCCATCGCTACTGTTGGATTGATGAGCTTAACCTGTACTTCAGAATTTCAACAAAGTAACTCAACTCAAGAGGACAGAAGTAATTAGGTCCTTTTAGTTTAGTTTTGTTTTGGTTTTGTTTTTAAAACAAGCCCCAGCCAGTTTTATAAAAAAAAAAAAATTTGCATGATTTAATTTTCACCACTCTGTTCTGGAATGTTTCTAATGATACCAGAATCACCTGGATCGATGATGGCCAATGTGCATACTCTGTAGTATTTTCCACACGTTGTACCCAATTCAATGTCATGGCCACTGCAGTGACAGACACCAGTTTTGGCCAACGTGGCATAGTAGCCTATGTCAGATTTACTCAAGGCTGGACAGCTGTTGGCGAGGCTAACCAGCTTTGCTTTGCCTTGTCTGCTCATTTCCAGACTGTTGCACCCCCTGCACACACTTTCTGCACCTCATCATAAGTTGCAGTCTAAAGTTGATCAACTAGAGCGACGTGTTTGTCATTTTCTTGCGGCTACCATCTTCCTGCCTCACATGAGAGATGGCTCCCAATGAAGAGCAGCCACCCAATTAGGCCTGTCATGGGCTTAATTCATTTTTTCCTTCTGAATTTTATAAAATTTTATTTTTAATCATGCAAGTAAATTTTTGAAATTAAAAAGAAATATATATATATATATATATATATATATATATATATATGTGTGTGTGTTTTTGTGTGTGTATGAATTACAGTTTCTGTTCTCCAAGTTACTTAATGCAAACCCTCAATAAAACCCTGGAATTATTGCTAATTTTAATCCAACAACATAGAGAAACTATTGTTCTCAGTAAATGATTGGATCAAAAAACTATGGTACATTTACACAATGGAATACTACTCAGCAGAAAGAAAGAAGGAGCTCCTACCCTTCATGACAGCATGGATGGAACTGGAGAGCATCATGCTAAATGAAATAAGCCAGGCAGTAAAAGACAAATACCATATGACCTCACCTATAATTGGAACCTAATCAACAAAACAAACAAGCAAGCAAAACAGAACCAGAGACATTGAAATAAAGACCAAACTGACAGTAACCAGAGGGGAGGGGGAGGAGGATAACGGGGGAAAGAAGGGAAGGGTCATCAAGGAACATATATAAAGGACTCATGGACAAAGTCAAAGGGGGGGCAGGATTGAGGGTGGGAGATGGGGTGGGTAGGGAAGGGGAAAGTGGTGGCGGGAAAATGGAGACAACTGTACTTGAACAATGATAAAAAAAGAAGCATTTTAGTTGTATGCTTTACCAATTATTTGAGTCTTTGTCACATAATTTGTTAATTATTAAAAATACAATGTTGCATTTGACTCAGTCTGGTTTCTTTCTTACACACATCTACACCCATTAACATTTATATCAACACATGATATAAAATATTTGTTATGTCTGTGTTTGCAAGAGTGAAGTAACAGAGCTCATAAAATAAAGCTCTGCACACATACAAAACCAGTTTCACTGTTTTGACTGACTTGACAGGCAATGGCAGCATAAGGCAGCTGATAGAACAACCAGGTTATCTGACCGACTTGAGTGGATAGCATAACCTGTTTCCTTTCCCTCCTCTACCCCATATGCCTCCTCAACTTGATCCAACCTGTCCATCAAACACACCACATTCAAACTAGTTTGTACATGTAGACATTAGCTTGGGCAGAACTACTGAGTGCCATTAAAAAAAAAAAAACAAACAGTGCCATCATTACCAAACTTCAGCTCTTTGTTATGTGTTATCTTTAACTTATCCTTTCCTTAGGAATGCACTGTGTCAGAATGTCTGCCCATTAGCCCTAGAAAGCAATCAAATCTCTAATTATTTTACAGGATCCTATTTCAGGGGTCAAGGGTATTATAGTAAAGTTTTTCAATAATTACCGTTTTGGAAATCAAGTTCAAAGCCATTTATGCCACTGAAATAATCTATTTGAAAGTATTTTTCTTAACTGTCCTAAATGGAATAAGACTTTATAGTCTTACTTTAAAAGTACTATAAAGTACTTACCGTACTTTATAGTACACTGACAAAACTGTAAGTCTGAATGTTACATGAATATTTCTAGACATATTTTTAACTGAGGATTATGATCACCTTAATATATAAAATGTCATTTTAGTCACTATTTCTCCAATGCTAATTTTTGCTTATATAGTTAAAATATTTTGATAATTACAAAATTATATACCTGAGACATACTTGCTATTAACCAGTGCTACCCCAATAAATTTGATTCTCAATTTTTTTAAAATAAAAAATAAAACAAAATAGACATGGGGCCTGTCTGGTATAGCTCAGTGGATTGAGCGCGGGCTGGGGACCAGACAGTCCCGGTTCGATTCCCAGTCAGGGCACATGCCTGGGTTGTGGGCCAGGTCCCCTGTGAGGGCCACGTGGGGGGGCCACGTGCTGTTTCTCTCCCTCTCTGTCTCCCTCCCTTCTCCTCTCTCTAAAAAATAAATAAATAAAATCTTTAAAAAAATAGACATGGTCACTGAAAAATTACTTGATTATTAAGAGATTACCTTTGTTCATGACAAAAAAATAAAAAAAGAAACACAGAACCTATGTTTCCCACTACTGTAAAAAGAAAATTGTAAGGCTAACACTTTTTAGTAAAAAACAAGTTTGCTTTTAAGGTGAATTTTTTTTTTCATTGTATAAAATGGTCAAGAGTTTGTTGAACAAAATTAGTTATGTTGGCATCGCGATTCAAGCTGTTCAAGGTCAGTGCCACTCTTTTTAACTGAGTAATCTCGTCCTTGTCAATCAAACCAATACAAGGAGTCAAAAGAACACGTGTGGAGGCAGGTTTACTTCAGCTGATCCTTACACTGCTCCTCTGATGGACATTATAGGGCAGGCGCCAGTAGCTCTGAGCTGTGTAAGTGTGGCAAAGACAAGGTAAGGAAGAGAAAGTAGGAGAGGAAGATGGAGGGAGGTGGAGAGAAAGTGGGGAGTGAGAAAAACTTCTATCAAATGAAATCTAACACTGTATTCTCATGTGAAAATTAAAGAAACTACATGGAACTAATTTAAAAAAAGAAAGAAGAGGGAAATAACCAGGAGGAAGAAAATGCTCATTAGAACAGTCCCGATAGGGCAGCAATTTTCAACCTTTTTCATCTCATGGCACACATAAAGTAATCACTAAAATGCCGTCTCACAGTAAAAAAATATATTTTTTGTCAACCCGACAAAATATAGGTAGAATATTGATTCATTCACATCAAACAGCTGTTGCTGTATTGGCTGTTGTCATTTTTTAATTTGACAATCTAAGGGAAAAGAGGTCAGTGCCCCTGACTAAATAGGCAGGTAACACATGTTTTAAAAATTCCTGCAGCACACCAGTGAGCCTCTTGGGACACACTGGTTGAAAATCACTGTGGTAGGGGCACCTTGTTTTAGAACAGCAATTTCTTCCTGTGTGTTTGCTTATTTGTTAACCAAAAACAAACAGTTATTCCAGTCAAAATAATCTTAATTCACTTTCTGTTTGTGTGTGTGTGTATATATGTATGTAAATGTTTTGAGAATATAATATTACTTTAAAAAAGAATTCATATTATATGATTTCTTATAATTAAATAGAACTTTATCTCCAAATTTTCATATCAATAATTTTACAGGTGATAAAGGCAACAGAAATCATTGGCTTAATAGAGTCTGATAATGCATTATTCTATTCTAATAAAATGACTGTCTCTGAAATTCACAAGAAATGCTGTCCTAAATGAAGTATCATGGACATCTCATGATGAAATTTACCTAGCATAAAACCACATATAGAAATTATATTTCTGCTGAAACTAAAGGAATCTTTTGTGTTTATAGCTTTTTAAGTATTATTATAAGCTTACAAGTATTAATTTAGTTTCAATGAAAGAGTCATTTTTATACTATTAAGTGTACTTTAATACACTATTACACATAATCATCTGATGCTGAATATGCTCAAAATTCATTTAGATGGACACAGTATTCCCGGATCGCTATCTCTTCAGTAAATCTTTTTTTTTTAATCAGGTTAATCAAAAATGACCCACACAAAGATTTATTTAATGTATTATAGAATTTATTTAAAAGAGTTACCATGGCTGCAAGTATACTAAAGAAATTGCACTTTGAAGAACAAAAACGAAAAAAAAAAAAAGAGAAGAAGACTTCACACAGCCCGAGCAAATACTGAAAATGAGTTTCCTCTGAGCAAAAGAATACAAAAGCTGTCAAAAAGAATACAACAAGGCTTTTTAAATGATTACATTATGCAAAATTTACTGAATTGGAATTCGTTAATGAAAGCAAAACTGGGGGAAATATTCTTAAAAAAATTCATTCTTTGTTTTCAATAGAATAAAATATGAGCTGAGTAGCCACAATTATTCTATATCTTCTATTAAAAAATAAAATGACTGCATTTAATTTCATTAATTTTGTAAAGAAAAGTCTATATATATTTTGTCAGATGCCTACTGAAATATCTAGTACTGAAATGAAATGCTTCAATATACTTTAGAGTGAATAAAAGGAGGAATAGATTAAAAATTGTAGCAAATTATTAGTTATAATAAGAATCTAGGTTATGGTTATATGTCAGATCATTATGCTGTTTTCTCTAAGTTTGTATATATTTAAAAACTGTCATAATAAAAAGAAAGAAAAAGGACACTTTAATAACAAATTAGGCTATTTATGTTAAATCTGTGCCTAAGTCTGTACCTGTTCTATATTTATGGAAACTTGAGCAACCGACTGCTGTTTATTAATCTCGCAGGCCACTATCAGGGATCTTCCCTAGGGAAAAATAAGTGTCTAACAATATAAAGTGTATGTTGCCTTGAATCCAGATGGTCAAAAATTTCAAACGGATTCTCCTGTATTTTCTTGAACTAAAATTCTTTCTACGATTTTAGTAGAAAAACATCTAAAATAAGTAAATTCATGAGCTGAGCTTTTTCAAATGCTTCTTACAAAAATTAGTCAAGTAATAAAAAATTAGAATAAGCTATAGAAATTATACAGACTTAATGCAAAAGTAGAGTAGGTACAATTACCATTATGATCCATAGTGATGGCACCAAAACACTATATGACTATAGCTCAAAGAATAGTAAATGTTCTCTGTTTTTCATTATGCATTTTCTAAGGCAATGAGTTCTTACCAAATGAGTAAGGCCAGAATGACACTTGGCACAACCTTAAACTAGCCAAATATCTTTTCCCTAAGTATCCTATAAAATCTATATTTTTCTTAATTGGGCTATTCTTGAGCTGTGATTGTCAGCCTTTCTGGTTTGTGAAAAAGCATGTCTACCATGTTTGGATTTGGACTGTGTGGTAAGTAAATTCAGAAATTTGCAGAATTTAAAACTGCTTCGACTTTCCTCTAGTGAAGGAACTGTGTTCCCACAGGTACCACAGTGGTTGAAAACACATCAATGACCGGTGTTTAAGGACACGGTTTACATGGTAGTCAGAGCGCTGCTACTTTCCAGATCATAGGTTAGAACTACTTCAACTGTAGCAGACCATCTCAAACGCAGAAGTAGCACAGCCTCATTTATACAAATTTAGAAGGATGCACTTGTAAATCAACTCCAATGACAAAAGTATACATTTATCACCTTTAAAATATTTGAACAGAAGTGAGAATGCCATTTATAAATAAATATATGGACTATTATGGGAAACCCAGCTATTCATAGAACAATAACAAAATAAAATTCCAAGTTAAGCCATATCAGTTTGATATAATTGCATTGAAGTATACAAATAAACAAACAAAACTAGAAGAAACACAAAATGAGGTTTTTCTCTTCTCTGGCTGTAATAAAATACTGTACTGACTTCTAGTATGATCTGCATATAAGCAAAATCTAAGTCTCATTTTCCCAAAGTGATTTTTTATAATGTTCAAGGGTTAAATCTACTGGGGCAACTCAGTTGAAACAAGATAGCACAGATATCTTTACTACATTTTGCAGAGAGTATAAGAGGCAAACTATAATCATGACTGTATTGGAGAAAGTAGAGTAGGCAACATATGACTCAGTAAACCTTCTGTCAATGCATGAAAAGCAGAGTAGGCAGGTATAGCTGATTAGTATTCTGCAGGACACAATTTTGGAGAATGTGGGTCTAAACCTCAAAGAAGCAAATTAACATCAAATGTACATCACATTTGTTTGTTAGCTCAATGCCTAATTTAGTTATTTCCTTCTCTTAGAAAAGGAAGTTAAAATATCCAGTCTCAATATCCATGAAATATGAATATTTTGTGTGTTGAATTATTAAGGCAACTGTTGTAAAGAAGTTGAGCCCCTTCTAATATGAAATATCAATGAAGGTAGAGGTATTCTGAAATTCATTTCAAGGCTCATTTTTTGAAAGTTTAAAATCCATTGTTTATAGTTGAACTATTAATTAAAGTAGATTCACCTAAACTTCAGCTTGCGTAAGGGTACGAGCTTTGATGGTGAATAAAACAGAAAGTGAAGGCTTCTGTGTATTGTACACCTCAATGATCTTGGAAATCATTTTCCCAGGGTAGAAGGGGAAGAGGTCACACATACATTCTATTTGATTCTATTTTGACAGGGTGAAGTGTATTACCAAAACAACAGTTCATACATATTTAAAGAGGAAGGAAAGCACTCCTTGGGAGCTACAGCTTTAAGTGCTTTCGACACCAGATGTCTGCTTTTTAATGGGTCTTCTTATTTAGGAGATGAAAATGAAATTAGGAGTAGACCACATTTTCCCATAGAACAAATGTGCATATTGAAGGGAACAAATGGACCCATCACCACACCATCTCAACATTAGCTTAAAAAAAAATGTTTAACTGGCAACAATATTTTAAATAAAAAGGGAAATTTAATGTGTAAATGGATTTATATGAAAATAAAGTTTCTAAAAGCAGTTGTTTTCAATGACCTTAAAAATTTCAGGAGAATAAATCAATCGAGATGACCTGAAAGGAAAAACAAAATATACTTTGAAAACTAATTCACCCTTAGTTGAAGGTTCTTACATTCTGTTACATTGAAAAATGTTAAAAAAAAATTTAAAAACCTTCTAGAAAAATATTTCATTTCTTTAATACTCAGTGCTTTCCAGGTTGAAAATCTTCCATGATGTTCAAATTCTTCTGATAGCAAGCTATTGGTAACATATAACCCATTGGGAAAACACACACACCAAATTGGTGATATAAGGATCTTTAGCAGGTGTTGTTCTCTGTTTTACTCTTCATATTGAGAATATTTCTGTACCATTATATATATATATATATATATATATATATATATATATATATATATATATATTATATATATATATATACCCTATCCACCTCCAGTGTGTCTCTCTCCCCCTTTCTCTCTCTTCTCCAGATTGACCTTCTTATACATTTTATAGCCCATCCTACAGAGTGACCCTATAATAAAAATAAAGATTGCCCAATCAGTGCCTATTCATGTACCAATCCACAAGAACATGTAAAAATATGGCCATTTGGACATACATATATATATGTATGTGTGTGTGTGTAAAGTTTACATATATAAACTTTTTCCACTTAGGGTTTTGGACACGAGATTAAAATAAGATAGAATATTAATATCCTGAATATTTATGTTCTAAAATGAGTATCTTAGACAACAACTGTTTACCTTCACAGGAATCCCCTTCTTTGGGAACTCCTATTCTATAATTCCTGTTCAAACTGCCATGTTTTACACGTCCCAGGGGACTGGTGCATGAATAGGCACTTGACTGGGCAGTCTTCACTTTCATTATAAGGTCACTCTGCAGGATGAACTATAAGAAGATGTATAAGAGAGAGAGATGCTGGAGGTAGACAGGACACAGACACACACACACACACAGACATATAGGGTGTGAATCCTGGTGTTAGGCTCAGCTTCCATCCTATGCATGGGATCAATAATAAGCTACTTGATATACAACAAGAGCACTCTTTAACTTAAACTGGTTGAATTTCTGTTATATTTATCAAAAGACTGCCAAGTCATACAACATAACCCTATAATACTTTAAGAAAGTAAATACCTTCTATCTACCTTGAAACTGGTCTGAGTGCTGGGATTCCAGGTCACAGAGCCACACTGTGCTGCACTGCACTGCAGGGGAATGGGGAGCACTCAGCACACTGGCAGGGGGAGCAAGTCAAGAACAGGAGAGCTCAGGGGTCTGAAGCAGCAGAGCCTTGGGGAAGCAGAGCTGTGCACCAGTCCTATCTGGGCATGCAGTGTTCATGGAACTGATGTCTGCCTTGGCCACGTTGTTTACGTCACATTAAACCTGATGTGCACAGGAAAGCTTTATCTTTGCATACATAAAGGCTACTAAGTTTTGTACTTAATGCTAAATGCTGCCTTTGATGCTACCGTTTGGATTATATTTTCTATGAATCTACTTCTCCTATTTATTTTGTAATAGAAATGTGTGTTTTCTCCTATTATATAATATAATAATACTTACGATGCAAGTTAAACAATAATTAATCTTTTTCAAAAAGATGAATGGGTAACTATGTTGTGTAAGACTGAAAGTTCATTAATGTCTAAATGATAAAAGGGATACTAATCTCTCTTCATTAGTCAGGTGAGGTTAGTTACACCTAATATAAAAGTGTATTCAGAACTTACGTGAGTTTAAGTATACCTCACTGGAACATTCCATGGTTCAGCTGGAACATTAGGAAAAACATCTCTTTAATCATCTTGACAGATTCATGTCTTTATATTTTAGAGAATTGTTTATAATTTCCATAAAGAATCTACAATTATTGAACTATATTAAAATAGTAGAGATGATAATATTCCAATATTTTACATTTATGAAGAAATGACATATAAATGAACATGTTTTAATGTGCTTAAAACACTAAGTTAAAATTAATAATATGAATTAAATAATAGCATGATGAATTCTTTTACAGTAAAGTTTCTAGGAAAAACTGTATCTACATTTTCAGTTGAGGTCTGAACTTAATTTCTGTATGTGTGTGTGTGGAGAAGTTGTTGGTTTGTGAAGAAATACAAGCATGATTTCTGAAACCATGTTCTAAACATTTTTGATTGTCATCTATATTTATGATCAGGTATATTTTTGCTCACATATTACAATACTAAAGGATTTTGCCTCCAAGTAATTGAAACCTAGAACTCTTTGACATTTCACAAATATTTTTAAAGTTTCAAAGATCTAAAAACTTCCTACACAATTTAGACTTTTAATATGAATTAAAATTGATAAAGGTCTTGAACATTTATAAGCCGTTTTTGAATGTTTCAACTAATTGATCTTTATACAGCTCTGTGATTACATGAGGACAAGTGCTACTATTTCACCATTTTATTAATCAGCAACCTGACACAGTAGCTAAATGACTTCCCAAGTCCGTGACAATGGTTGGGTACAGAACCACACAATTCAAAAGTAATTTTACCCACCCTCACTAGTGTGGCTCAGTTTGTTGGACGTCATCCCACAAAGTGAAAGGTCACTGGTTCAATTCCCAGTCGGGGCACATATCTGGGTTGCACATTGTGTCGATTATATAAAACAAAGTGTTTATTTTTGTATTGTTATTTATTAATTATTGTATTATTTTCCATAAAATAACTGTAAGTCTACTTTTGCTCCAACCTGTATGATTAGGTAGTCAATATTGTTCTCTCAAAATTTAACTTACAAAAGAAAGGCTATTAAGTTTGTTCATAATTATTTAACCAAATTAAAGGCAGAGTAGAGAAGTTGCGAGATAAATGAAAAGTAGTAATAATGAGCCCTATATCCAAAAGATTGGCAAAATATAATGCTAAAGATAGTGTGAAGGTAAAAACTTAGTTTATTCATCAACAATCCATTTCAAAAAATTAAATAAAAGTTATTAAGAAAACACTTTCAATGTGTCATGTTCTCTGTTAGATTCTGAGTTGGAGTATTAAATAAAAAATATAGTTTTTGATGTCATAGAGCTTATAATCTAGAGAGGAGGTCAGAAACTAATCAAACCCAAATAAATGCCTCTCTACAAATTACAGGATTACAAAAGAAAAGAATCGGGTAATGTGATAATTGGGATAATATTTATAGAGATGAGAAGTTTCAGCTGAGCTCTGAAAGATAAAAAAAATAAGAAAAGACTAGAGATGGAAAAAATTCCAAGGATAAGGGAAATGTGTATTGGGTTGGACAAAAAGTTTGTTTTCCATAAGACGCCTCCAGTAGCGCTTCAATGAAGTTGTCTTTAACTTCATTCAAAACAATTTTGTTAGACTGTATTGTGACAGCTGTCATATCACCGTGCACTTAAAACTAAACTGATCAAAACTGGTGAGTTTTTGTGTAGCCATTTTAATATTGAAGATGGAAGAAAATATGCAACATTTTTGGTATATTGTGCTTGATTATTTCAAGAAAGGTAAAAACAGCTGAAATGTAAAAAAAATGATTTGTACAACGTATGCAGAAGGTGCTATGACTGATCAAATATGTCAAAAGTGGTTTGTGAAGTTTCGTGCTAGAGATTTCTCACTGGACGACGATGCTCCATGGTTGGGGAGACCAACTGAAGTTGACAGCAATCAAATTGAGACATTAATTGAGAAAATCAACATTATACCATATGGGAGATAGTCTGCATACTCAAAATATACAAAACAATAAAGTTATGGGTAAAAATGAAAAATGTGTATTTTATGGAGAAAACTGCATGGACTTTATGGTCAACCCAATATAAAATAATTGTGTGTGAGAAGCAGCTTAGCATATCAGAAAAGCAAGTACGGAGGAGGACAGAGGTATTGATTAGACCATGAGGGCCTTGTTTAAAGAACTTACTTTTTAATGCCCAGTCCAGTGGGAAACTATGAAGACAAGGGGATTTAATGCATTCATACATGATGATTAGACCTTACAAATCATCAATTTAACCAGACATGCCTATACTGTTAAGTCTGCCTCATAATTTTCTTGGATCTGGGATCTATGTATACGTTTAGCAATTGGTATTCACAATCAGGAACTGACAATGTATCCAAATGGACAAGATAATTAATTCCAAAATAATGAAATATTAACTAATTAGATGGGACACTACTCTTGTTGGTAACGTTAATTCACTTTTGTCTTATGTTGCCCTTCTTTATAAAGTAGGGTTAAACCTGGACCCTGGGTTTCCAATATGAACCCAAAGGTTGTAAAACTTAATCCAATTGATAAAAGAAAATTATTTAGATTGCTAGTTCATGTGACATAATATCCAAAGCACTACTTTCCTATAATTTTTATGTAACTGGGTTCCTTCATGTGTCATGCTAATAACCTTGGATCAATTAGTAACTGTAATTGAAACAGAATATAATTTAACATTTAATTTTTACCTGTTTAATTATAATTCCATTAAAGTCACATCATGAAACTGGGGCAAAATAAAGAATTACCCTTCACAACACCATGGATGAAACTGGAGAGCATTATGCTAAATGCAATAAGCCAAGCAGTGAAAGACAAATACCGTATGATCTCACTTATAAGTGGAACCTAATCAACAAAACAAACAAGTAAGCAAAATATAACCAGAGACATTAAAATTAAGAACAAACTGAGAGGAACCAGAGGAGCGGTGGGAGGGGATGGGGGTGGGGAGGGAAGGGTTTTCAGGAACATGTATGAAGGACACACGGACAAAGCCAAAGTGGGGCAGGGTCAAGGGTGGGAGGTGGGGATGGCTGGGGTGAGGGGGAGTGGTGGGAGGCAAATGGAGACAACTGTACTTGAACAGCAATCAATACAAAAAGAGAGGTTAAAAAGAAAAAAGAATTTTTGACACAAGATGACCAGGATTAAAGAAGTTCACCATACAGTGCTGCATGGCTTGGTCACGTACAAACTGACTATTAAGTGTGCCTATTTTCAAGTTGACAATAGAAAATAAAGGGGCCTATGCAGATACTAATTTCCGATTCGGAGCTTTAGACACTCTAGTTTTCCCTTGACAAGATGATCTCTTTGAACTTCTGACATCAGTTACACAGTGTCTCAGATGGATCCTCAGATTTTCATGCCACAGCTCTCCCTACACCATCCACATGCTTGCCATGGAGGATTTTTTAAATAACACAATGTAAAAAATATATGTTTTGGTAAAAATACGCTGGTCTAAAGAAAACAAAAAACAACCTTGCATTTTAGGCTTTATTCCCTGTTGATATGTGAAATTTTATTTTTGGTCTTTTGCTTGTTTACAAACATAAAATATTGCCATTGGGTAATTTACTTCTTTTACTAAACAATAAAGGGTGTTTTTTTTCTCCATGTCAATAACATACAGTTCTTATTTTGAGCAATTTATTATTTTTGGATATCTGTGATATTTTAAAATAATTTATGTTGAAACATGCTGTGAAGAATATCCCTGTACATAAGTCTTTGAGAACAATTATAGGTCAATTCCTAGAACAAAGATGCTGGGGTAAAGCACTTGCAGATGTTAAGGCCATTTTCCAAGCTGAAGGGGGGAAGAGGGAAGAGCACAGGCTTACCTCCAGGGCAGCAAAAAGTCCTGAGAACCTGAGCGCCAAATCCACAAATGCTACTTCACTTATATTGAAAAGACACTTGGAAACAGCTTAGAGTAACAGAGAATTTAAAGATTTTATTTTTGAAAAGATCTCTTAGGGGCCAGAGTCTGACTGTTCTAAAACAGGGCACACATGTGTAACAACTGTTCTAGAACATCAGATGCACCTGGGATGCTATGTTGAAACCTGCCTCTGAGCCACACTCTAGATATAATCATTTCTGAATGCGGAAGCTGGGAGTTGAAAAGTTTCCTTCATGATTTTGATGTGGCCAGTCTTACATTTGCCCTGCACCAGCAGTTTGGATCTACCTGCCTGTCCTGAACCTCTCATTTTGTAGATTAGTAAACTTACTCCACACACCTTATGCTGCCTGTCCAACTTTCTGGTTAACAGGCAGATGGAGCCCTCTAAATCTCAAACCAGTGTATATCAATTTGCTGCAATTGTCAATATGGCACGTCCACATGATAATCAGCCCACTCAATCTACACTAAAAGACCCATCTATTTTTAGGAGTTGCTGCTACGATGGTTTCTGGAGTGTGGAGTCCAGCATGTCCCTACAAACAGGTGTTGTGAGAATGAATGAATGAACGAATGAATGAATTTATATAAGACTAGATATTGGGCAAAGCATTGTAGCCAACATCTCATTTTAAAAAATAGTTTTCATTATGTGAAATAATTTATTTTAATCTGTGAGAGTGATAATGGTTTTTTAATCCAAACTCAAATATTAGATTATACAAATAACTAACTCATTAATTTATTGTGTCATAAGCCATATGGCCAAAAACTATCTTCCATCTTCAAACAAATATAAGACTGATATCTCATTCATGGCTGCATAATAATAGTGTCTGCCTATTAGTATTAACTTCTTCCAGCCTCATAGGTTTTCAGGAACTAAGTTTTAACAGATCAGAAGTCAATGAAAACACATCAACAATTTCAACACTCTTTATTATCAGCCATCAACAAGCTGTCCGTCATGCTAAGTTGGGAAACTGTATTTGTTCATTTCAATTCAATCTTCAGGTTTTTTAAAACAACAGAAAAAATAAATTTATGGTAGCAATTGATGAATGTATCTGTGATACAATGCAGAGCTTGATAACGCATATCAAAAGAAAATTTACCCCAAATGCTGTCGATACATATCATCCAAAGCAAAATGTAGTTCCACAGATTAAGAGAGCAAAATAATTACAACTTCTGAATTCTTAGGCAGCTTTGAGTTCCTGGTGAGATACTTTTTTAAGAGGTACAAATGAGTGGACAAAGTCGTGGGATGAATACATTTCCTAATCAGTCTGTTCACACTAGGTTAGAGCCTTGTCAAATGGTTTAGAATCACAAAGGAGACCAGGACTTAAACTAAGCATCACCTAGTTCTAATGCAGGATTCTTAATCTTTGCAGGAGAGAGCTCATGATAGATTCTTTATCTGAGCCAGTTGCTGCCCTCAGACATTCAGACAATTCCCACAGTGGGAGAGAATCCATCATAAGCTCCTGTTGTGTATGAAATCAATTCTCAGGAGTGAGAAGACATCTTTAGTGCCCACACTTTCTCAAAAGCAGCAAGGATCTTAAAATGTCAGCTGCACGTAAGGCATATCATTAACAGACTTCACTCAAAGCACTTAGAGGTTTAAACACAGAGCCAAGGAATCTGCAATTGCCTCACATTAACTGAGGACACTCTTTAAACCACTACATACTAAAAGCCAACACCAGTCCATCCATGATCCCTGGAACTTCCACCTGTTTCCATGTTGGGTACTATGCATGCTCCCCACTGGACAGGGAAAATCATTTTGGATTTCGTATGGACACAACATACAAAAATGTCAAATGTGAACTACACTCTCATTTTTTTAGCCTTTCTTTTAGCTAAACATCATATTGAGATTACACTCTGCTAATGTATATTGCCAAGGATGTTTTAAAAATAAAATGATGGCCAAGGTGAATTAAAGGGAGAAAGAATAGCAAAACCCTAAATTAATGAGAGAGTGTTTTATTTAAATATCTAAATATAAAATTCATAATATATAAATATATATGAAATTGTAAATATATAAAACTATAATTCTGACTTAATATAAAATCAGGGTGAAAATTGATTCTTAATATGAATAGTGTGATTGCCAGAATGAATTTTATTTATGTTTTATGAAATTTCTATTTTGGAATTACCCTTACTAAATAAAATAGAAATAAAGTTATTAAGTCTCATGTTAAGTACTTTTTAACCCCATATTCATTATAAATCTTAGACTTCTGATGGGAGAAGCAGGACTTAATTAATGAAAAAAATCACACACAGATAATGATATTCCTTATATTCTCTATAAGCAGTTTGTGTTACTAAATAAATCAAGTAAATCAATATAATGTCCATAGTTAAGTAAAATTAATTACATGACATTCTCTGTTTTTAGTTTATAGGTAAATATGTGTGTTATGCAGAAGCTACGGTACCTCAAATCACTAGTTCACGATGAAAGGAGAAAAATAAACAACAGCCCAACCAAGAGCTACGCGCTATTTGGAACCAGTTGGTGAATAGTACACAATCATGTAACCATAGCTATGTACTTAGCATGTTCATGAATGAATAAAATACTATAAAAAATTAAATACTATCTTACAATATCTGCTAGTTATTATTATCATGCAAAGAAGACCCATCAGTAGAATTACTTTATTCCAAAAATAAAATGTCAAGATTTTCTTATGTAATCTACATTCCCATCATTGTGTGTTGGATTATGTTCCCCTAAAAGATGTGCTGAAGTTCTAAACCCCAATACCTACAAATGTGACCTTAAATGGAATATGCTCCTTACAGATACAATCAAGTTAAAGCAAGGTCATAGGGGAGTAGGGCGGACCTTTAATCCAACAATAGGTATGTTTTTATAAGAAGAGAGTAGAGTGAGATACACAGGCAGGAACACCATATGAAAATGCAAGCACAGAGAGAAGACAGTCATATGAAGACAAAAGGCAGAGACTGGAGTTATGAAGCCAGAAACCCAGGAATGCCTGGAGCTACCAAACACTAGAAGACACGAGGAAGGATCGTCTCCTAGAAGATTCAGAGAGCATCATCCTTAATTTTATACTTCTAGTTTCCAGAACTGTAAGAGGTAAAGAGAATACATTTCTATTATTTTAAGCTGTCCAATTTTTAGTAATTTCTCCTGGTAGCTGTAAGTATCTATCTACACTTGTTCTCTGTAACCCTGACGTGAGAAGAACTTTTGCATATAATTTATTTCAATACTTTCCTTCTCATCAGTCATAGTGAGGTTATTATTCCTTAAAACCCATCTCTGAAGTAAAACCAGTAGTGATTGTTTTGCTTATACATATAAAAAGTATAATTCTTCCAATAGCACACCATATTAAACTATTTTAAGACTACATGCAGCTGAATTACTGGTATGAATTTTGACACATTCCTACTTCCCTACCTAAGATCTGGTTAGACAGGCCAGTATTACACACTTTCTCTAGGAAGAACAGAAATAATCTGCCTAGGAGATTTACTTACATATTTACAGGGGGGAGAAAATACTACATCATAAAAAGTGCTGTCAGATAGACCATTGGATCACCAACAAGATTTCAAAAGAGAAAAAAATTGCATATACTACAAAAAGTATAAATATTTTCCCACTTTTATTAGAACTAAAGGGAACTCTAGCAGTCCAAAAAGTTTCAAAATACAGATTTCAATATATGTATTTTTTAATTATAAATTCCATAAGAGAAAATTTGACACTTGATGGTATAAAGCTATTGCTATAAATACCTTCTATATATTTTTTTAATATATTTTAGGGCAAAAAATTGCTCCTTAATTCTAATTTATCTTGTAGTTTACCTCAAAAATAATTTATCTGGTCCTGGCTGGTGTAGCACAGTGGATTGAGCGCGGGCTGGGAACCAAGCGGTCCCGGTTCGATTCCCAGTCAGGGCACATGCCTGGGTTGCGGGCCAGGTCCCCGTGAGGGCCATGTGAGAGGCAACCATACATTGCTGTTTCTCTCCCTCTCTTTCTCCCTCCCTTCCCCTCTCTCTAAAAATAAATAAAAATAAAATCTTTTAAAAAAATT